>LPNX010926571.1:273050-329926 GCA_001517045.1 Pseudotsuga menziesii
TTTCAAAAACACCAAAATAATTTTTAATAATGCATGTGTAAATTATCTCACTTTAGGCTACTTATAGATCGTCTCTTTAATGAAATTAATAACTTTATAAAAAGTGTTTAATTATGAATCATTTTTTTTAAAGTTGAGAAACATTATATTGAATGGTAGTTGATGGTGCAAAGATTCCATAGTTCAAGTAATGTGGATGTTTATTCACAATAGCATTTTTTATTATATAAAATATCTTTATAAAAAGATTTGTATCAATTTTCATAAATGAAAAATAGCGTCCTTTATATACATATTTTTTTTTAAGGATTTAAAAAATAAAAATAGGTCATTAATCAATTTCTCAACATCCGCCAAAAATTTCATTAATTCTTTAAAGTATTAAAAATTACCACTTAAAAAGATTATTGAAAAGGTAAGATAATTTCATTCCTTCAAATTGAAACACTAGATCAACTCAATAACAGGCGCATGAGAATATTTAAGTATTGTTCAACCACCAGAAAATAAAATGACTCAAAATGACAAAATGATAACTTATGTATAAAACAATTTGTAAATATGACGTAATGAGAATTAGATGATTCTAAATTTTCACTAATTGTTTCAGTATCATAATCATGAAGTCGCAAAACCATCAAAGAAGGGTAACCATAAACATTGACTTGAAGAGCTCAAGGAAATAAAGCACCCAATCTTCATATAATGAAATCGAGCCATAGAGCAAGCAATGCACATAGATAATGAATCCACGAAAGAAGGCCAAGAAACCACCTACCAAAGCAAGGCCAATAAGATGGAAGAAAAGTAAAATCTTAATTATTTACAAAATTCTAGGGAGGTTCCCCTTTGATTTTTGCAAAATCAAAGGGAGTTGTTGGGGTGCCAACAGGACACTGTAAAGATAATTTCTTGGCACTGATGAACTATGTTGCAGAAGGTGCATTGAACCCATTTAGCACCCAAGGAATGCCTTGGTATAGAGTATGCCAGACTAGAGGTCACAAGTCCAAAGAATTTCTGTACTTACAGAAGATTGTAAGTGCACCCATAGTATGTATTGTAATTTTTGTATATTAGTAGGCCATGATGAAAAAGACTGCAAAGAACTTCAGTTGCTGCAAGAGAAAACAAAGGATACCTACTTAATGAAAAATGATGAACAAATGCAAGTTGAACAAGCATAGCCTTAGTATCATCCTGCACAGTTTCAACAATAACAATATCCTCAACCACAATACCAGTAGAATTAATACCCTCAACAACAACAATACCCTCCACAAAGGGGGGGTGGGAACTTTAGAGGTTAAGGACGACAGCTAGGTGGAGGATTTTGTCGAGGAAGACGCCGATTTGTATGTTATAATTGTGGGCAGCCAGGACATTTTTTCCTGAGATTGTCAAAGTCATGCGAAAAATTGTACATATTGTAAAGCATTTGATCACACTATCGAAAAGTGTCCGCAACTTATTGTGAAATGGCAGGCTAGAGATGTCGTTAACTGCAACCTAGTGCAAAATCCAAATCCAAACCCCAATCCAAATATTCAAATGATTTCTACCGAACCAATACAACCCAACCTTGCCGTAGTCACGCGAGGAGGTGTTGCGACAGGAGTAGACCAAAATACACCACAAGGACAACCGCAGGTACGAACTGCAGCACAAAAGAAAGCTTTGATAGATGTTCAACAAGAGAAAGAATCCTTCTTGGAGGCACAACAAGAATTTGTTGATACCAATCAACCATCGACATCTAGAGAAGTAAGAGCTATGCCCTAAAAATTTGAACAACTAATCAGAAGGTCTCCCATTAAAAAGGTTAGTAAGATCAAGGAATTTTTCAAAAGTTGTTTAGCACTAATCCATGATAAAGTTGTTGTCGCAGAATTGAAAACACTCATAGAAGACACCACAGAAGACCTGCGACCTGAAAAAAGAGCCAATCATATCAGGAAAAAAGTGAAGACAAGCCAAGAACTACGATTATGATATGGACTATATCATACTATACTTGGACTCGTATGTCAATATATTGACAAGACTAATGCTTGCAAACTAGTAAAAGGTGCTACCAATTGGTAGACTATCCCAAGTACTTGTGGAAGTAGAAGGCTTGATAACATATGCTGACTTCGAGGTCATTGACATTATTGGTGACACAAACTCATATCCTGCGCTTGTAGGGATTCATCGGGAAATAGACAACCAAACTCTCATAAACTTCAAGAAAATGATCTTGTCTTTTGAAGATTCTGAAATAAGAGTGGTTGCACCCATTGATCTGCTTGAAGGGCACCGATATGTTGAGCCCATGCATAGTGAAGGGAAAGAAAATTATCTAGACCAATTGTACAACATCATGTCTTCAAAGGAAGAATATATTAATCCCACAACTTATGGAAACCTAAGTTGGTGGAGTGTAAGCTCGTGCACATCCAACTCAGGCGAAGGTCTAGAAAATTGGAAGAACAGATTGCATGAAGTTTCCATGCGTAGATGTGCGTGAATTACAAGAGTTGTTAGAAGTGTAGGAGTTGAAGCTAGCATGTAGAATACATATGATGGATTTCCTAATATTGCATCCTTCTTGGAATAATTCAAAGAAAAGGTCACAGAATCATAGCGATTGTCCGCCTTGGACCATGTGCTGAAAGCTACGCCCGCTAGATGGTGGGGTGAACATAAACAATCTATCTCTGAATGGCCGCAATGTAGGAGGCTAATGGAGATCATATTTGGAGAAGAAATCAGTTATGATGATAAAAAATATATAGGATTGAAATTTCTTGGAAAACACATTGAGCACTGTCGCACAGTTTGGAAAGAATACCCACAACAAGAATGGGTTCACCGATTCATCCACACCTTGGAAATGGTGCCAAGAAGTTGGTACACCTCAGAACAGTTGCGATGAGGAACCATTGAATGGGAAATCTTAGTTGTAAACTTTACCCAGACATTTGAATTTACAAGTGAACTTCCAACGGTCGATGTTGTGCTACATGTAATAAAGGAGAAGATATTTGAAGAAATATCCGTTGTGGATATGAGCCTCCATCCATACATCATAACTACGCATAACTACATGGTGTGGTATAATATCATGAAGGATCCAAGGGATAGTGACCCAGCTGCCATAATCTCCATGTCTCAGAAGAAATGTGCGAAGTGGAAAGAGATCACATGTGTGAAAATACATGACACCCTATTAGAAATGACATAAAAAAAGGAGGGAGAAATTGACAGCGAGATTTTTGCGTACCAACTTGCTTATTAAAAATAACTACCAATTCAATGACAGGACAGTAGTGATATAATGAAAAAATATTTGATCTAAGAGTCGCAGTACGCCCATGCGAAGAAAATGACGGTTTTCTTTCTGAAAATTTAATCATGCATACGAAGAATGTCTAGCGTCAGTTCGAGTATTTATCGAGATTCACTACCCTAACCCCGCTCCTTGCATACCGAAGAAAAAAGATGGTATTATGTCAACCCCTGAGCAATGAACTGGTGAGGTTATAGTATGGTCATCTCTGTCTCTAGCACAAGAACAGTTGCATCCAAGTCTGTATCACCCACCCTGATAATGGAAGATGATGTTGGGTACATCCCACCGCCAATGGGCCCTATTAATGAGAAAACTACTCTCGGAGTCCAGTCGAAGGCCACTAAACTAGTTCGAAAGGAAATACCAAGCCCACCAGTGACTCAGCAAGAGAAACACACTAGCACCATAAAGAGGAAGGGAAGAGCAGTAACAGAGCCAGAGGAAACCCCACCAGTAGAGGGTTTTGAGACAAGAAATTTGTTGCCACCATATGTCCCACCCTGATGCAGAAATGCACTAGAAGTTGAAATCCCAAAGAACAAAAATACTCCACTGATAATGTCAGTAGTACCAAATGGTGTGATGGTAGTAAAATATATTCTACCCAAAGTGCAAAGGTTATTTTACAATGATCATGACACCAAGACACAACTAACCTTAGACAGCAATAAGTATATGGACATTGTGCAAGACACATTGGAGGCACCTCAAAGATATGTTGCAAAGGAATGGGCTACAAAACTAGAGGAATATGGCATATTATCATTTATGTATATGCCACATTTTGGGTGTGGTACACAAATTAACACCTGTGTTAAGCAGTTGCTTCTACTTTTCAATGACGGGGTTCTCTAGTTAGGAAAACTTATACCTATGATTGTTGAGCTCATTTCTACCATCATAGGCCTGCCAGATGCAGGAATGGACCCGTCAACACTGCTAAAAAAGGATCAAGAGGAAACCATAGCTAAGCGAATGAAGGAAATGTTTGGCGTGCAAAGAAGTAAAAGAGGGTTTTGTATTCATACCATTAATAACCCCACTGTTATCTTTGTTGTTAAATTATTAGCATCCAAGTTACTCCGCAAAATGCGTCCAGAATAGTGTACGACAGAAGCAATTGTGCTCTTATACCTCTGCACAGAAGGACTCATATCAATTGGTGTCAATTCGTGTTGAATGAGCATGTTCAAGATGCCATGGTCTGAACCAGAACACTATCAAGGGATTAACCTCCAGGTACCATGTCAAGGGGAAAAATATCAGAACCTATTGCCCAAAAAGAAATAAAAATCATGACACCAAGCGAGCAATATCAAATTATTTATGCATGCGGAGGCTATATGTCATCAGATAAGGAGCATGTCCACAACAGATGATGCCACTCTCCAAAAATTTCTCTCCATTGTTAAAGTTGAAGTTGGCCCACACAATGTTTACCTACAGCCAAAACAACAGCTGCAACATACAAATATACAAGCCAAGTTTATCATGACCAAGGAATAGGTCCAAGAAATTATTAATCAGTGGCCAAAAGAATGGCGTGTTCCAGTATATAAAGAAAAAATCCAACAACAAGATCACCAGGACTAAGAATAGTGGAATGCCCCATCCGAAACATCATGAATGGAGCAAACTATGGCATTTGTGCCAACTCTGCCGATAACAGTACAAGTCTTTGAAGCTATTGTTAAGTGTGGTACCCCAGAATCTAAAGGCTTGATTTACAGGATACTGACCAACTTATTATAGTTTTTTCATATATGGATATGAATGAAGTGTATACCATCCAGAATGTTGTTAATGCAGAAATAAGGTTGCGCAAGTGCCACCTATTTGCAAAGGTAATGGTTGCAGATCAATACATCAAGAAATTGAAAAGTGAAATTCAAGAGGCTGAACAAAAGAAACTAGAGTCAGATGGTAACTGTCGGAGAATCATTGAAGTGTTGATGTAATTGTAACTTCAAAATGTATTCACTTGTATTTCTTATGTATTGTAACCCAACGTTTATTCCAGGATGTATTTGTAATGTACTTGAGTCATGTCATGCCCCGATGTTCCTATTAGGAGTTTCTATAATGTAAGCAAGTCACGTCAAGTCAAGGTGGGTAACCCTCCTATTGTCTAAGGATTAAAGTCCCCGCAGTTCCGAGGCACTAGGGTTATTAGAATATCCTAGAGAGGTCAGCCCCAGTAGGGTTTAGTCAAGTCAGGAATTAGTATAAATAGAGAGCTAGCCTCTCTATTTATCACACACTCATCCACATTCAGTTGTAGCGCATAGCTGAGGAAGAGAAAGACACTGGGGTAAGGAAGAAAGAGGTTACTGATGTCGGGAGATCATCTTACTGTTTTTGGGGTTTTACTTTTGGTGCTGATTCTATCTCTGAGGAATTTGTGGGGTTTTCTCCATTTATGGTTTCCTCGAGGAAAAACACGGTGTTCATTGTTTCTTGTGTTTGATTGTTGTGCTTGTTGTTCTCTTAGTTAAAGATCCTAATGTTATGCTAGCTTGATGTTAAAAATCTAACATGGTATCAGGGCTAACCTGAGAAGAAGACATAGTGCAGCTGCGGGAACTAGGGCTTCCTATTTTGTGGATCTCTCTCCATAGTTTTTCAGAAAAAGTAGGGTGGAATAACTCTCCTCCCTAGGGCGCATCTTTCTATCAAAACAGAATCCAATTATGATGTTTTTCAGTTTTGGACCCGACACTACTGCCGAAAATTAGGGCTTTTCACAAAAGAGGAATTTTTCAGTGAGCCTAGGCCTGGATTGATCTCCTCCTCAAAATCAAAGTTAGGTTTCAAAATCAAAGCATTTGGTTGGACAGAACTCCAGAAAAGCAAAACCCTAATTTGCTCCTGAACCAGCACTGCAAGATTTCAGCTCCAAATCCAGATCCGACATCTTGACCTGGTAAGATCTAAATATTTTGTATTTCCATTTGAGGTTCTCAGATAAGATGTCTCATCATACCAAGCTTGATGAAATGCTTGAGGGAGTTGATAACTTTTGAGCCTCTAAGTATAGGATCTCCTTGGTGCTGGAAGAAAATGAGTTGGATTCCTATATCAATGAGGAGGTTCCAGTTCCAGAGGGAGATGAGGCGAAGACCTTACACAAGAGGAATATGGTTATGGAAAAAAGGATTATTGCTTATTCAATCAAGGATCACCTCATACCACAAGTGTCCTCCATGAAGACACTTAAAGCTATGTTTGATTCTCTAACAAAATTGTTTGAAGGGAAGAACATAAACCAGAAGATGACTCTAAGAAACCAACTAAAGAATGTGAAGATTCAGAATGTAGATACCATCTAGTATTACTTCACTAGAGTTTCTTAGATCAAGGAACAACTGGAAGCAGTTGATGAAGAAGTGGAAAATGCATAGATTGTAATGACCACTTTTAATGGTCTCCCTAGGACATGGGACTCTTTCATTCAAGGGATCTGTGCCAAAAATAAGTTAGTCAAGTTCAACAGACTTTGGGAAGAATTTTCACAAGAAGAATCTCGGATAGCAGCTCGAGAAGAGAATATGGGAAGTGGAGATCAAGCTCTCATAGTTCAATCCAAGAAACCAAGAAGGGACCATCACCATCATCATTCTAAAGGTAAGCACTCTTCTCACAAGAAATCTCAACTCAATGTTATACTTGTGATGAAATAATAAACTTTGCAAGAGATTGTCCTAAGAGCAAAAGGAACTCTCACAAGAAGAAGAAAAAACAAGAGAAGACATCATGCTCATGCTGCATAGGATGATGAACTTTCCACAAAGAAGACCAAATATGAAAGTGAAGATTCTTCAAGTGATGAAGAATATGTTTTGATTTCTGCTCTCACGAGAAATATCACACATGGAAGCAATGATTGGCTTATAGACAGTGGGGCTTCCAAGCATATGACAGGATTCAAGGAATCCTTTGTAAGACTATCAGAACATGAATCACCTCACAAGGTGAAGCTCGGAGATGACTACCAATATCCAATAAAAGGTAGTGGGGAATCCTCCTATAAGCTAGACTCTGGAAAGTCTATGATAATGAAAGAAGTATTGTTTGTACCAAGACTAAAGAAGAACCTTCTCTCCATATTTGCATTAGATGCAAAAGGAATGAGGGTTGCATTTATAGATGGTCAAGTCATCATGTGGCCAAAAGGAAAGACTATCGATGATGCAGTAGTGATTAGAGAATAAGAAGGAGGATTGTACAAATTAAAGGGCCATCCAGAACAAGCCTTGGTCCATGACACAGTAGAGCCAAATGAGCCTTGGCATAGAAGGCTTGCACATGTGCATTATAGAGCACTACCACTTGCAAGCAGAGCTATTAAAGGTCTTCCAGAGATTCAAGCAAAACATGAAGGGGTCTGCAAAGGATGTGCGAAAGGAAATAATACAAAGAAGACATTTTGAAGTAGCGAGAGCAAGGCAAAATGAATCTTGGAAATCATCCACTCCGATGTATGCAGTCCAATGTCATCAAGTTCTCTAAGTGGGTATGTATACTATGTTTCTTTTATTGATGATTTTTCTCGGAAGACATGGATTTACTTCATGAATAACAAAGATGAAGTATTCGGCAAGTTCAACGAATTCAAAGCCTTGATCGAGAATCACACTGAAAAGAATATTAAGACCTTTCGATAAGATAATGGTGGAGAATTCACATCAAATGAATTCAAAGAGTTATGCAAAGACTCAGGGATTAATAGGGAGTTGTCCATTCCTTATAATCCACAACAGAATGGGATTGCAGAATGGAAGAACAGAACTATCATGGAAGTTGCAAGAGCTATGCTTCATGATCAAGATATTCCTATGCATATTTGGGCAGAAGATGCAAGAACAATGGTGTATGTACAGAACCGTACTCCAAACAGAGTACTCAAGAACAAGAATCTTAAAGAATTCTTCTCCGGCAAGAAACCAGAAGTCAGCCATCTCAGAATATTTGGCTGTCCTGTGTACATACACATTCCAAAAGAAAAGAGAACAAAACTAGATCCTTAAGGAAAAATGGTATATTTGTGGGATACTCTGAAAGCTCAAAGGCTTACAGAATATATTTCCTAGGATTCAAGAATATTGACATCAGTAGGGATGTGACATTTGATGAAGATACATCTTACAACAAATCCAGAAAGAAACCTACTGAAGAACTTGAAGAAGCAGAAGCACCCAGAATTCATGACACAACCATGAATGAAGAAACTCAAGAAAAATATCGAGAATTTGAAGAACCACAAAGACCTGTAGATCCACCTCAGGAGAAGAATACTCACAAGAGGAAACCTACTTGGGTACAAGAAGCTATCCAAGGTGCGGAAAGATATGGGACTCCAGAAGAGAATCATAGAGAAAGAAAGAGGACCAGATCTTGCTCCAGATATGTAGCATTACTATGTGATTTCATCGATAAAGAACCTTCCAATTATGAAGAAGTGACAGAACAGAAAGAATGGAAGGATGCTATGATCGAAGAGTATCAATCAATCATGAAGAATGATGTTTGGGATGTTGTCCCAAGTCCATAAGGGAAGTCAGTTGTAACTTCCAAATGGATCTACAAAATCAAGCATGTTGTAGATGGTAGCATAGAAAAACATAAAGCAATATTTGTGGCTCGTGGTTTCTCCTAGAAAGAAGGAATAGATTATGAAGAAACCTTTGCACCTCTAGACAGATACACTTCCATCAGATCAATACTTGCTTTGGCTGTAGTGATGAAATGGAGGATACACCAGATGGATGTCAAGACTGCTATCTTGAATGGTGTAGTAGAAGAGGAAGTGTATGTAGAACAACCACTCAGTTTTGAGACACATGACAGGGAGTATAATGTATGTAGATTGAATAAAGCCCTGTACGGTTTGAAACAGGCACCTAGGGCATGGTACGTCAGAATTGATAGCTTTCTATCCAGTTTGGGCTTTACCAAAAGTAAAGTAGATTCCAACCTTTACTACAAGGTTGAATATGGCAACCCCATGATGCTCCTACTATATGTAGATGATCTATTTCTAACAGGTATGGATGGGTTGATTGCTGATACGAAGAGAAAGCTTGCTGCCAAGTTCGAAATGAAGGACTTGGGAATGATGCACTATTTTCTAGGCATGGAGGTGTGGCAGAATGTGGATGGAATATCCCTCGGACAAGGGAAGTATGCAATAGAGATCCTGAAGAGGTTTGGGATGATGGACTGGAAGGATATGGCCACACTTATGGCATTGAACCTGAAGCTATTGAGTGATGCTTCATCAGAAGTAGTTGATGCTATGATGTATCGTCAGATGATTGGGTCCTTGATGTATCTGGTGAACATGAGACCAGACATTTGCTTTGCTGTGAACACCTTGAGCTAGTTCCTGACATATCCGAGACATGTTTACTTGATTGCTGCAAAGAATATTCTGAGGTACCTGAGGGGTACAATTGATTATGGGCTCAAGTATGAAGCAAGTCAGAAGATTAACCTGGAGGGTTATGTGGATTCAGATTGGGCAGGCAATGCCATCGATAGGAAGAGCACTTAAGGGTGTTGCTTCAGTGTGGGATCAGGTGTGATCTCTTGGTTTAGCAGGAAGCAATCCTGTGTGGCACTGAGTACAGCTGAAGTAGAGTATGTCGTAGCTTATTCAGCTAGTTGTGAGGCGGTATGGCCGAGGAAGCTACTGTCTGATTTATTTGATCTCCAGTTGGATGCTACTTGTATATATTGTGACAACTAGAGTTGTGTGAAGTTTTCAGAGAATCTAGTGTTCCATGATAAGTTGAAGCATATCGAGATCAAGTATCACTATATCAGGGATATGGTGCAGAGAGGAGCAGTGAAGCTCCAATATGTTGCGACGGAGGAATAGATAGATGATGTGTTGATGAAGCCATTGGCTAGGGTGAAGTTCGAGTACTTTAGGGAGAAGCTTGGTGTTCTCCAGATCGAGGTTTCCTGCAAGGGGAAATGATGAGACCTAGAGCCATTCTAACATGGTGAGAGGATTAAGTTCCTTCCATGGCCAGATGTAAGGGCTGAGCCATTCTATCATGGTGAGAGGATTGGTTCCTTCCATGTTAGATATGAGTGCTGAGCCATTCTGATATGACTATAGGGTTGGTTCCTACATGATTAGATGTAAGGGTTGTTTCCATTCTTGGAATGGAGGTGCCTAGTCAGTTACTAGGAATACTTGGTCTAGGACCAAGGGCATTTCTAAAACGACTGTAAGATGTAGTCTTACATGATTAGATGTGAGCGCATGGCCATTCTGATGTGATTGAGGGATTGGTTTCCACTTGATCAGATATAAGGGTTGATGCCATTCTCTAGGAAAATGGAGGCACCTGGTCAGTTACCAGGTAGCTCAGTCTAGGACTGGGGGCCATTTTGATGTGACCGTAGGATTGGTTCCTACAAGATCAGATGTGAGTGCATGCCATTTTGACGAGTAGTTCAGGTATAAGTGTCGGGCCATTCTAACGAGTAGGTTAGATATAACTGTTGGGACATTCTAATGAGTATGTTAGATATAAGTGCTGGGCCATTCTGACGAGTAGTTCAGATGTAAAGGCTGGGCCATTCTGACATGGGAGAGGATGAGGTTCCTTCCATGGTCAGATGTAAGGGCTGGGCCATTATGACATGGTGAGGGGATTAAGTTCCGCTCATGGTCATATGTGAGTGCTGGGCATGCCTTTCTAACGAGTCAAGGTTAGATGTAAGTGCTGGATGGGCCATTTTGACTTAGGGTTAGATATAATCACTGAGAAAGACCTACATGGAGGCTAGGCCTACAACCAACATGAAAAAAGGATGGCTATGTGGAACTTCCTGTGATGAGAAGAATCATGAGATAGCACCTATGGTACTGATCCAGATCGAGTGAGGATCTAGATCCAGTGATGATGACTCAGCAGTGATGATCCAAATCAAGTGATGATCCAGATCCGGTGATGATGTCTAGTGATGATCCAGATCGAGTGATGATCTAGATCCAGTGATGATGATCTAGATCGAGTGATGATCCAGATCCAGTGATGATGATCCAGATCGAGTGATGATCTAGATCCGATAATGAAAAGATGACTTGAAGATGAAGAGGACTTGAAGATGAAGATGACTTGAAGATGAAGATGACGAGAGCTTGACGATGACCTAGATGATACAGAGAAGAAGAATTGTGCTATTAAATTGTGTTGAGAGAATATATTCCTAGTTAAGAGGGAGTGTTGATGTAATTGTAACTTCATAATGTATTCACTTATATTTCTTATGTATTGTAACCTTATGTTTATTCTAGGATGTATTTGTAATGTACTTGAGTCATGTCATGCCTTGATGTTCCTATCGGGAGTTTCTATAATGTAAACAAGTCATGTCAAGTCAAGTTGGGTAACCCTCCTATTGTCTAAGGGTTAAAGTCCCCGCAGTTTCGGGGCACTAGGGTTATTAGAATCTCCTAGAGAGGTTGACCCTAGTAGGGTTTAGTCAAGTTAGGAATTAGTATAAATAGAGAGCTAGCCTCTCTATTTATCACACACTCATCCACACTCAGTTGTAGCGCATAGCTGAGGAAGAGAAAGACACTGGGGCAAGGAAGAAAGAGGTTACTGTTGTTGGGAGATCATCTTATTGTTTTGGGGGGTTTAATTTTGGTGCTAATTCTATCTTTGAGGAAGTTGTGGGGTTTTCTCCATTTATGGTTTCCTCGAGGAAAAACACTGTGTTCATTGTCTCTTATGTTTGATTGTTGTGATTGTTGCTCTCTTATTTAAAGATCCTAATGTTATGCTAGCTTAATGTTAAAAATATAACATGAAGCAGTCATGTTGACCTATAGCAGCTTTGAAGAAGAAGGAATAACACCAAAAATGACCTTGAATGCCAAAATAGCATAGTTAGTGGAATTAGTGACGATCCTTAAGAAAAAAGTAGTGCCTTTGGAGGAGCAAAGGACACCCACACACCTCCAGAAGTGCTGGCACAAAGAAGAGACACAACTACTTAGGATGTGAAGGAAATAGAAGATACCAAGAAAACATGTGCTCAGGTTGTGGACCAAGATTCCCAGACTTGGGAAGCCTTAATGGATGATGAGAAATCATAGAAGATTGAAAATGAGCTCATTGCAGTGGAAGCAAATATCATGCAGATGCGAAATGAGATGAAGTAGTGGCCCTTAGAGTAAAAGAAGGTTAGGACAACATAAATGCATAGAATGCAATAGCAAATCACTGCGCTATGTGCACAACAACAGCGGCGCGAGGAAAAGGTAGAGGAGTTGCAAGCCAAAGTAGAAAGGGTTGCAGGGCTAATTTAGCCTGTGCACCAGAAGGTGCATGAGGTATCACCCTTGGTAGAAAAATACATGCCGAAACATGTCAGTTTCGACCTGGTGGAGCACATGCAGAAAATAGAAGAAGAAGTGCATGCAAAAACAGAGAAGTTGCTAAAAATCATGGAGGATTTTTAGAACAAAATTAGCGCAAGTCAATTTATGGAGCACTAGCCCGTGTGGCTCGAGACGAGCCACAAATTAGTGTTGGGGGCATGTTGGGACTTAGGACAGAAGGGTAGAATTCATGTAGAATTATTCCTAAGTATGGAAGAAGAGGGTAAAGAAGAAGAAGAAGGAGCTACAACAGAGGAAGAAGCATTAAAGGAAAGTTAAGAATGTTGTGACAGAAGAAGGGAAGTATGGAAGAAGACAAAAGAGAAGGCGCAAGATGAGGAAGATTCACTAGTGTAGTAAGCTACGATAGAAGGATAGAAAAAGAGATGAAATGCCATGGCAGAATATTCACAGAAACAGGCATGCAGATAAGGTAACAACCAGAAAATGACATTAAGGCATAATGCTAAGAAAGCGACAACCCTTAGAGATCGTGGGTATGATCTCAGTTGGAGCCGGTGGAAACCACACACGTAAAGGAATTTTTGTAAGTCAGATTGATAGAACCTTTTTGGTTATGTATTGCTATATTAGGAAAGATAGCTTGTTGGCTGAAGATAGTAAGTTGGTTGGGATAGCGACTAAAGCTGAGTTTGTTAGAGTCTGTGTCGAGTCAGTATTGAGTTTGTACAATCATGTATGAGATTGGCATCGAGTCTGTAATAGGAATATAAATAAAGGAACCCAAACTGAAAATGGGTTAGATGGTTTTGAGCTGACTAGAAGATACAAAAATTTTGAGTAAGTCTCTAGAGTCTTGGAAAAGATGCTTGAGCTAGACTAGAGGTAGATAATTTTGGTTAATGACTCTGGATTGTTGAGTGCATCAGAGTAGTGGTTTTGTAGCTCAGTGCGCATTCAGGTAGAAAAGGTTGAGTCGATCTAGGTTGTGTATGGATCACTAAGTAGGAGTAGAGTAGAGTGATAAAGAGAGAGAAGACTAGAGAGCATGAGAGGGAGGAGAATTCCATAGAGATAGAAGAGAAGATGTTGAACAGAGTCTGTAAAGTTGGGTACATACAAAAGGTACATATATTTCCTCATTCCAATGCCATATGAAGAGCACCTTGTGGTTTTTACCAGGATGGGTTTCCATGTTATATGTTGTGTATATGTGTGAATGTTGAATAGCTTAGCTTAATGCATAAGTATTGTGTTTAATTAATTATTGGTTATTGTGTTACAAACAGATAAATGTATGAATGTCTAGTTACAGTAATGAATATGCACATGATGTTTTTTCACTGTGTGTTTGCGTAGGATTGCATAAATAAGGGTGCATCATACTTTAATATTGATATATAAAGTGCAAACCACCAACCCACATTCCCGGTCTTCATTGGAAACCTTGGAGCTAATCCAGGGACCTAGAACACCCTCCTACATGAACCACAAAAACGTGGTTCTGGAAGTTACCCATAAAACTGAGATATCTCGGGTAAGATGGCATCTGTGTCCCAGGTGCTGTCGGCTGGGCTTTGCTCCGTCGGGTGGATATCTTGGGCTTTGTTGTGCTGACCAAAAGAGGCTGAACCTAGTTCTAGTGAGAGAGGGAAGAGGAGAAAAATCCAACAATAACATTACTCGTTGCACATCCATATCCCTTGAGTAATCAAAACCTCTAAAATTAATGCTTAAATTAAAATTGATTGGAACGATTTTACTTTATAGGGTGCACCAACAAGATTATGTTTTAGAGTCTTGGAATAGGATGTTGTGAGTAAACTAATCCCAGACTATGAAATAAAACAATTTGGTGTCTTCTTGAGTGACAAGAGAAATCCTTGGTATAATTAGTGTTTTCAAGAGCCTCCCCTTACACAGGATTTAAGCACGAGGCAACACACGTTGGTGGTGGAGATATTCCCCTAGTACTTTCTGTTGAGTGTCAAAGATATTTCCAGGATCTTATTTGTATTTGGGGGATTTTGAGGTACCTTTAATTCTTTCAAGCTTTAGGATTTGTTACCCTAGCCATACGATAGATCCTTCATGTGATTGTCTGCTTAAGCATTAGTTATATTGGGGTTCCCTTAGTTTCCTTACTTAGGCATCATAGGGGGTACTTGTAGAGGTTTAGTATATGAGTGTCCTCCCTAGGTAGAGGTTAGAAATAAACATTGCTTTACGCGTTGAAGCTGAGGGACACTATAATTGGTTACACACATCCTATTGTAGTGTATGGGAGTCTCATGCCTCTTGATCTTGGTGAGACCTACTTGTTGCATTCAGAGCTCACTTGTCATCACTCTTGGCTTATTTGCATCTGACCTAGTTTTTCTTAAGGGTGTTCTCTATTTGCACTATTTAGATTTAGGGATAGTAGTTATTTTAGTCGCTTTATTTGTGGGTCATTGTGGATTGATTTCTGGCATTGGGCCGATCTTGACGTTTGGAAAAATTACCTCCTTGTGATCCTTCGCCTCCTCTTTGTAATATGATTAGACATGTTAAGAGACCTCTTATCCATAGAGGTTCCCACATAGTTCACACCATGAGTACCACTTCATAATCCTTGGAGCTCCCTTCATTCCCATCATCTAGAATGGGGGGAATATCCTTTGAGTTTCCTCCTTCATTTACTATATGGATTCCCATGACTCCAATTTATACCGATCCTCGTGGGGATGGTCGTTCCCATACTACCCTCATAAGGATGTTCCTTCCCATTCCACAGGAAGGTTGAGTGTCAATACAAAGTAAGTTCCCTCTAGCATAGGTCCTTTTACGTTCGAGTTGTATGACATCACTACTAATATTCTATGACTAGCTCTAGGCTACAGTGTGGACCCTAGTGTTAGACTAGGGGTCACATCAACCCCTTATTGTGCACACCAATTTGGAAGTGGTCATATTCCTCCTTTTACTCCATTTGTTGGGGGATTTTCACTTCCTTAATCTGGCCTTAACACCAGTGTTCATTCCAATCGGGGTGGTAGTAGATACGTGAGTGTTGGGTCTACAATTTACATTCCTTATTATGTCCCATAGTCCATTACACCGATTTCTTTGAATTAGTTTCTCATGATCAATCTTCCCCATATCCTATAGTTTGGGCTCTCCACTGACTATGCACAATTGTTTTTGGGCTAATTTCGTTATGTAGGGCCCATTTTTTGTGCACTCTAGCCGAGGTTTAGAGAGTTCATGGCCATGATAGGTATAAAAATGAACTAGGATATAGGATAGGACCACTTTCTACGTGCATTATGCATTATCATATGACTATGCCACATAACCATAGGTACAAACCCTCTTCTTAATGTCACAGAACCATTGTGTTGCTACTAGAAGTTTATTTATGTAAGCGGTAGAGATTCATTGATCATGGGTACCCAACTTAGATCTCTCTTTTCCATTTGGTTCCCATGTCGAGTGTCCTCCTTAGGTATGGGAGTCCTTTATAGTCCTGTCATTCCTTTGAATGAGAACCTCATACTCTTCTTTACATTTTATGTTGGCCATCTCTATAGGGACTCTAATTTTATCAAGTTGTAATTTCATTTGATGTGTCTACTTGTTGTATTCAGCTTAGAGTCAAATCCATGCTTCACTTTTATAAGGCATATAACCTGATCTTGTCTCAATACTAGCCAATCAGAGCTTCTCAGTTATATTTTTCCATGGGGGGTTCACTCAGTGAACTTCTTGTATAGCACGATCATTCGTGAGATATTAAAAAATATCCCTAATTTCACTCAATATTGGAAAATTCCTCCTACAATCATATTCTTGAACCCCCCCTCCCAATATACCTTTCCAATTAAGAAAACCCTAGTTTCACCATCTATTGTAGGTATCTAGTTTTAATACTCCCTTTATATCATATTATCAAGTTGTAACCAAATAGGAGCCCTAATGCATCTTAATATAAGCAAACAAAATACTAATTAAAATAATAGCATAATGCTAATAATCATCCCATCGATATTGCAGGGGTGACTGATCAATTTGTATGTTGGATAGTGGAAGCCAAAAAAATAGTAATGGGAAGTAAAAGGTAAGCCAGCAAGAGATCAATGTAACAAATTGTAAAATTATGATAGTCTAATAGTTAGTGCAATTCTTATAAAAGATGAGAATTGCAGATGTTTCACACCCCAACCTACCAATCTACCAATTTTATGTCATGTAAATACAAGTATAGCCATAAATAGCTCATTTTTTTATAACTTGTAGGAATATTGGACAATACTGAGAGGGAGGTGAAACAGTATTGATAACTTTTAATAACGAAAACCACTTTTAACTTATTGATTAACACACATGATCAACAAGACACAAGGAACATAAATTTTACCGTGGAAGCTAAATTGGGAAAACCACCAACACTTTCTATTACTACAAAATTATATTTATAATAGTTTTATAAGCTACCACTGAAAGGATGCTACTAAACCCTATTTACCAGCTACTACTGGAAGGAGGCTATGAACCCCTGGTTTTATCAGTTGCAACTGAAAGGATGCTACAACACCCTATTTACCAGCTACTATTGGAGGGAGGCTACAACCCCCTTGCAGGCATGTAGCCTGCCCTAGCACCACCCTGCCACTGTTATCAACTTCCAGATATTCTTATGTCTTCAATTCTATCACCGGTTCCTTGTTCTCTGTCTTTTGTTGTTGCTCCTACATGGATATGGACTACAGAGAAATCTCTTCTAAACTCGAAATATTGCTTATAAATACATCATTCATCTTTCTTTACAAACAAATATATTCATTTTGGAGTTTCACAGTTGTGCCCTTTTGATTTGGATTTGTTCCTCTTCATCAGACACATCAATTCATAAAGCATGTCTCTTTATTAAATGTGTTTCCTTAATTCTCTATTTAATTATTTTTAACTCTATTTAAATTTATCAGTCATGACCTTCCATAATTCATTTTTCACAAAAACATTTCCACAATAGAAATCCTTCCTCATTTATATTTTCGTAATTACCATTCCACGTTGGTCTTTCCGTAACAATCCTTTCTGCAATTAACCTTTCCGCATTTATATTTCCGCAGTCTATGGGAACACCTTCCTTTCGCAAGTGCGAGTTGCGGATTACATGTCTGCTTTTCATCTTTTCTCAAAACTTCTTATGGAATTCCCTTTCTGCAAATATTCTTCCGCAATCAACCTTTCCGCATTTATATTTCTGCAACGATCATTCTGCAATCTACGAGAACACCTTCTTTTGTCAATTGCAGGTTGTGGATCTACGGGTCTACTTTTAGAATTTTCTTGAAAATGCTTCCACAATTACCTTTCCGCAAAACATCTTTCGTAATTTCTGATTGCAGAATGCGGGTTTTCTTTTCACAAATTCTCAAACATGTCTTCCACAATAGTATTCCCACAATTTTAACAAACTTGCACCTTGGTATTGCAGAAACTGTTCTAGACCATTTATCTTTCTCTCTCTTATGTTTTGGGCCATCCAAATCTTCACTCCATAGAAACTTAGTGTTATAATGCTTCCGACTTTGCTTGGAAAACTTGTGTTATTTAATCTTTTTGGAATATTTCATCAATGTTGCATTATGATCTTATGTTGAAAAAAATATCCACTTAATCAACAGTCTTTTGTTATTCCTTTGTCATTACTGAACTTTTTTGACATCAATAAAAACCATATTCAACATTCTCCCCCTTTGGCATTGATGGAAACAATTTCTTAATTTTCACTGTTCTCCCCCCTTGACATTAATGGCAAATAATTCCTTCTGAAATCTCCCCTTGTCAACATATCTCCCCCTTACATACTGCTTTTTCTCCTTTTTGTTCACTGTAAGGAAATTACTCCCAACTTATGTTTAATATGCTCAAATTATTCTCTGGGTAGTGGCTTGGTGAATATATCAACAATATGTTCTTTAGTATTAATATATTCCAATTCGACCACTTTTTGAGACACTTGATCTCTTAGAAAGTGATATTTTATTGGTATGTGCTTTGTTTTGGAGTGCATGATAGGATTTTTTGATATGTTTATAGAACTTGTATTGTCACAATTTATTACTATTGTATGCTCATGCTTCACAAGTAAGTCTTCCAATGTTTGCTTCATCCAAATGAATTGAGTACAACATGATGCAACACCAATATATTTAGCCTATGTTGTAGATAGTGCTATGGAGGATTGTTTCTTGCTTAACCATGATACCAAACAATTTCCCAGAAATAATGTTGCTCCACTGGTACTCTTTCGGTCATCAACACTTTCTGCCCAATATGCATCAGTGAATTATTTTAAGGTGAAGTCTTGACATTTTGGGTACCATAAACCATAATCCATAGTGCCTTTTAGATATCTAAGAATTATTTTTTATTGCAACCACATGTGTTTCTTTGGGAGCTTATTGAAATCTAGCAACCAATCCTACAACTTGCATCTCATCCGGTCTTGTAGCTATCACATATAGCAGGTTGCTTATCATATATCTATACATGGTATAATCCACTTCCAAGGATTCATCATTCTTGCTTAGCTTACAACCAGTGATCATAGGAGCATTAACAGGCTTGGAGTCTTCCATCTTAAACTTATTAAGCATGTATTTGATGTACTTGGTTTGAGAAATGAATATTCCTTTGTATGATTGATAAACTTGTAATCCCAAGAAGAATGTTAATTCACCCAACATTGACATTTCAAATTCCTTCTTCATTTCAAAAGAAACGTTTACGCTTAGTATTTGTATATTTCTTCCAAATATGATATCATACACAGAAACAACAACAATGATCATATTCTTATCTTCTATATTTATGTAAAGATTACTATCAGTGGCTCCTCTTTTAGATCATTTTTTGCTTCAAGTAGTTATCTAACCTTGAAAACCATGCCCTTAGGGATTTTTTGAGACCATTGAGTTCCTTTTTTAGTTTGCAAACATAGTCTCTATTGAAAATAGAAAACATTTAGGTTGTTTAATATAGACTTCCTCTTCTAGTTTCCCATTCAAAAATGAAGACTTGGCGTCCATTTGATATGCTTTGAAGTTTTTATAACATGAAAATGCCAAAAAACATTCTGATTGCTTCAAGTCTTTCTACATGTGCAAAGGTTTCTTCAAATTCAATACACTCCACTTGAGCATATCATTTACACACTAATCTTTATTTGTTTCGTATCACTGTTCCATCTCCATTGAACTTTTTTTCGAAGACCCACTTGGTTCCTACAATATTCTTGTTTGCAGGTCTTGGAACTAGTTCCCAAGTTTGGTTCTTCTCAATTTGATCCAACTCTTCTTTCATGGCTTTAATCCAATTATCATCTTTGTTGGATTCTATGAAGTTCTTAGGTTCCATCACTAATAGTAAGTCTTGTTCATTAAATAGTAGTTTTCTTCTTGTACTAACTCCAACATCTTTGTCACCTATGATTTGTGTCTCAAGATGATTCTTGTGTATTCTTCTAGATGGAGTTTTTGTATCATGTCTTACAGAGTCTTCAGTTGTTCATCCCTATAAGATTTTAAAACTATGTTGAGTGTTGGATAACCATCAATCCTTTATGTGATCGATGATTGATCAATGACCCTATAGCATGGTCATTTCAAAAATCAATTGATTGATCAAAGAATCGATCAATCCTCCTTATTGATTTGTATCTAAGAAATTTCCTCTTAACATTCTGTATATGATCCTTAGAATTAAGGTAGACTCTTACTTTCATCAAAACTTGCAAGGTGAAGCATCCAAAGCATGGAGGAAAACATGTTGATTTCATCTATTCCAACTTCGTCCTACATTCAATGTCATCACGTCTTAGGTTATTCCTTTATACATTGACTAGGGTTTAACTAGCTTGATTGATACTATATTCTTCTTTCATAGCTTGCACCATAATTCCTTGGTCTGAGGTAACAACATGATTTGCTACAGGTTCATGAACATGCTTCTGAGAGACAAATTTAGAAAGAAATTCATCAAATCGATATGTGTTTTGAATACCAATGTGTTTGCAATCTTTACTGCTACTTCTACTCATCTTGATACTTTTTCAATAAATGACATCTTTATCTTTTAGATCAGCCTTGGGTCTTCTTTCACTGTCAACAATTTTTTTAGTTAAATATGCTTTTAAAATATTAGATCAAGAGTGATTTCAACTCACAGAAATGACCGTTCATGATTTCCCTATCATACAATCCTTAAGATTGTCTAAATGGTACCCTTCATATTTGTCCTTGTATCAGTCTTTACATGTGCTCATCAGCCATGAAAACAAGATTATCAAATCCTCCAAGTTGCGATTGAGTTTGTTTGAGTCACATTACATGGATCCAATTTGTATTGGTCGTGGTTGTGTTATCATCTCATAATGGATATACATTTGTTTCTAGTAGCCATGATTGTGTTCAATCAGTCTCTACTAACATGGATCTACAATGTATTGGTTGGAAACCATGTTACAAGTCATGTGAGACTCGAGTCAGTGGTACTACAGTAACTTCCAAACAACATCCTTGCCTTAGATTTATTCTCTTTACAAATAATTTCACCTATCCTTTTCCTCTAGATTCATGCTTTGGGGGGGCATTCTGTTATACCAAAATCTCGTCGTCATGATCCATGTCTCAAATTTGTGCCTAAATCCCTAAAGTTCCCTTAGCTAAAGTACACTGAGTATGAAGTTATCCCTAGCATTCTACCTCCTTTAAGTAAGATGTCCCTTGGATTGGATTTTTGGATGGAAGGTTACAGCGTTGAGGCTTAGGTTGTAACATTCTATCTCTATGTATTTCCTATTATTACAGTAAGATAAACTCTTTCCATAAATATTGTTTTGTTGATAATGTTTAGAGATTTCTTCCTTAACTGTTAGCTTAGATGAATTCATATCTAGATATTCTTGTATTGTTTCTTGTTTCCATTTTCTCTACAGGGTTTTGTAGCTCAAGATATGAAAGCTCTGGAGCTTGGACCAAGAAAGAGGAAAAGGATTTGCATACCTCGGGAAAGTGATCTATCTATTTAACTTGCATCTCTATTTATATAGGAAATTAGATTGTATTATGTACTTATTTTTTCTATATCCACTTGGACTAGGAAGATCTTGCTTGAGTCCTCTTGGGTATATTTATCCGCTAACAAATTTGGCGACCATATTGGGGATCGAATGCAGAATATCCACTGGGGAAAAATATAAATTTGATTTAATTTATATTTGATTTCATGTATTTTTATAAATCCATTTTCTAGCCTCTTGAGACCCTCCTACATTTGTGTTTTTTCATTAAAAATTTTATTGGAATCCCATTATTCTTTTTGGGATCAATATTAAACCTCTTGCCCTTCTACCTTAGGAGATCTAGCCTTTTTGCTGCTTGTTTTTCGATCGGAACACCTGGAATGTGTCTTACCTCCGCCATTTTTTGGCTAGCACACTTTTCCTATGTACTAAGTGTGCCACTGACACACTTTTCCTGTGTCCTAGGTGCACCAACCCCTCTATGGCGCTCTGGTGTAGTGCCCTATAGTGCTATGGCGCTCTGGTGTAGTGCCCTATTTTTTTTCTTTTGGTCTAATTGATTGTGATCTGTAGGATGCATATTATAGTCACAAAACCCCTAGACCAAGGATCGTCTGTATTTGGTTTTGGTTTTGTCAAATTTGTATTTTTTACAAGTCAAAAAAGTAACTTGGTTCTGAAGGGAAATTTCAATCCCCCACCTGTTGGTTTGATCTTTTTGTCCCTGATTACATACCAGATCTTTTCAGATCTGTTCAACTCGTTAGATCTGATCTTGAAACCCTTCCTCCACTCAATATTTGAGTTTTGGTTGCATTTGTTAAATTTTGGACAATTCTTGAGTTTATTTGAGTTGTGTGGGTGCTTCTTATTTTAATTTTGAGACTTCCGAATGATTAGAGTGTTGTACACATTCTCTCATTTTTTGTTTGTAGATATGAATACTATTTAGTTATTAATTTCCATTTTGATATATGCATTTGAAAATCGAAGTGTTTTGTTATTATTTTTTTGGAACATCGTCAAGATTTGTCACATCTTCGATTTCATTCCGCTTTTTGGCATATTATCACATAAAATTAGAGTTATTGCACTGTAGGAAGGAATTATTCTTTTCATTACTGCTTAGGTCTATTTTGGTTTGAAAAGAAAAAGTCACTCCTTACCTTAACTATGATTTGCATTCTTTTTACATTTCCTTCCTACACCTCATGCATCCACTTAACCGTACAAGATAAAATTAAAACTAGATTGGGATTAAAATCATTTAGTAACTATGTGTAGGTTAGAGACATGTTTTGGCGTCTTAAAACATAGGAGTTGTTGTTATTTTCCTGCACTACATCACAAGGATCGTGATGTTCTTCCATGTAATGTTGGTATATCAAACGTCACATACCCTTGAGGTATATAGAAAGGTACTTCATGTACTTGGTAGTATATCAGAAGGCCCCTTTCGAATGGTTGTGCATTAGACATCACTAATACAGATTTGAGCTCCCACGTAACTAGTGTATATCGGTAGACCCTATTAGGATTCTTGTGACCAACTTAGTTAACGATTTGGTCGTCTTGGAATCAAAATACACCAAGGAAAACACTCGAGGAGATTACTACGAACGTACTTTCTAGGTAGTTGGGTATTCAAGAAAGGGTAAAGTCCCAATCCTACTTGTCATGTTTTACTGTTGGACCCTGCGGTACTTGGCGAGTTGTGATTCCTTGACAATCCTGCGAGGATCCTAACTTTTCATCCACTCTTATTCATACAGTTTGCTTGTTGCTTTTAGACTTGAGTAGTGTTTGATTTGTGTGGTACTTCAGAGATTCTTGGAGATTTTAGACATGGGAGACTCTCATGAAACCACCAGCCAAGAGACCCCTTTTTAGGGTATGTTTCTTATTTCTCCCCTTGTGGAGTTATGGGTCCTTCCTTCATGGCCACTTTGAATCTTCCTGGATTGATTATAGGATTACCAATATGGTTATTCTCCAATCCCGTTATACCTTTAGTGTTGAATCATATTCCTTCACCACATGAGAATCGACCTCATGTTAGTCCTTCTTCTTCTTTGTCGAATGTTGAATCAACTTTCTTTTCTTCCTCTTCACTTGTTGAAAACTCTGATGTTAGTAAACGGGTGGGTAAGAAGAAGAAGAAACAGAAGGCTAAGAAGAAGAACAGTAAGAAGAAGGTCAGAGCTCCATCCTCTGATTGTCATGTTGGAAACCCATCAGCCACTGATTGCAGTGTTGAGAGTGTTGAATTTCCCACAAAAAAACCTCGTAAGCCTAATTTCCCTTGTAGACTTTGCAAGGGTGACCATCTTCTTAAATATTGTCATGGTATGTCCCAGGTTTTAGAAGTGTGGTCCGAGGCTTCCCAACACCCGATGTCATCAGTATATGGTCCTCATACTGATGATACCCCATCAACCAATGACTCTATTGTTAAGAGTCGAAGAGGTAAAGTAAGATATCCTTGCTTGTTATGTAAGGAAATGAACCTTATTTACCATTGTACTCACATGGATGAAGCTTCAAAGTTGTTGGAATGTATTAATGTTCCTCAAAAACAGCTTCCAATGGGTTATCATAAGTTCTCCCTTGACCTCCCATTGGTTGATAAAGTGATTAATCTAGTTCCATCCTTGGTTGATCCCACACTTTCTTTAGAGAGTGAAGAACGGGGTAGTTCATCCCACTCTTCCTTTGGAGAGTGAAGTTAAAGTGGTCGAGTCAATTTCATCTCCACTAGACCCCACTCTTTCATTAGAGAGTGTTAAGATTGAAGCAGTCACTTTGACATAGTCTTTGTCTTTCCCTTCTCTTCCAATTGAGAGTGAACTGAAACCAGCTAAAGTTTTCATAGTTAGTTCTCATTATTCTACACAAGAGGAAATTTTGTCTATTTCAACAAAATCCTCTCCAAGAACTGAGGTTATTTATATTGATTGGAGTAATCTAATAGAATCTTGTCTTCATTCGAGTGTTCCTTTCCATCTGTGCAAGTTACCGCTAAGATCATACTCCACACTATTGTTGATGAAGGTGATTCTATTAGTATTATATCCTCAACTGTTGGAAAGCTATAGGTTCTCCTCAGCTTGTGCTAGCTACCAATCAGATACTGGATTTTAATCGAAGACCTACTTCACCTTTAGGGATCCTTCCTCATTTTCCTATCACTTTAGGAGGGAAAATTGTCTGCATTTATGTTATGATAGCCCAAGGTCCCTTAGATTTTAATCTGCTCCTTGGGTGATATTATGTTTACACCATGAAATTTTTAGTGTCCACACTCTTTCCAATGATTCATTTTCCCCATGATTGGAATATGTGACCATTGATCATATTTCCTTTGTTAAACCTGATCATTGTATGAATCCTAGTCATCAAACTTCCCTGAATGTCCCACATGTTCTTTTGGTTCCTTCCCCTTCACTTGCAATGTCTCTCAAATCCGTACATCATGATGGATTTTAGTCATTTTAAAACCAATTGCTTCTTCCTAGCAGGAGGAAGCCTTCAGGACATGTCTCCAGTATCTAGACATCATATTGGATTTAAGCTGCTAGTTTTTTTTGTAAGGGGGTAACCCACCAACTTCTGGACATCATGTTGGCTAAGAATTGAGGGTAAGCATAGTTCCCATTCTGTGTCAGGCTCGTTAAAAAATCAAACATATGTCTATGATCATAATTCCTATTCTGTGTCAATCTATTTAAAAAATGAAAGTAATTCCCTTAAGCATAGTTATTTTTCTATTTCAAGCTTGTGTAAAAATGAAACAGGTCTCCACAATCATAGTTATTTTATGTTTCAAGCTTGTGTAAAAATGAAACAGGTCACCTTGAGGAGAGTTCCTTTTTCGCGTCAATCTCATTAAAAAATGAAACAGATTCTTCCATTGTGTCAAGACTCAATATTTGAACCTTCATTCATCTGCATGTATCACTTGATCCTCCTTCTTCCGTTGTCTCTAGTGAACCTTGGTCCTTTTCCAAGGACTAAACCAGAATGTAGTTGGACGTTGAATAGACTAAGCAAATGAAATGAAGCTTGGGGGGCATGTATCCAACCTCTTTAAATTATGTTGGAGTTAAGCTACTTGATAGTTATATTGGGGGAAAGTACCAATCACTGGGAATCGTGTTGGGAAAACACCTGTCAATGGGAGTCATTTTGAGCATAATTTCTTTTTAGTTTCGAGCTCTCTAGACCATGAAACAAAATTTTGAGCATAGTTCCTATTTTTTGCCAAGCTCGTTAAAAAATGAAGCAGATAATCTAAGCATTCTTTCAATTGATCTTCGATCTCGTTAAAAATAGTAAGATGGTGTTGAGGTTACTTTTCATTTTTTGTGCTCTAGTTAAAACATCAAAAGTGGTTTGAGCTTACTTTATTTCTTTTTCGTGCTCTAGATTCATACATGAAAAATGATTCGAGTGCCTTTCATAACTTCGTTGTGCTCATTAAAAAATCAGTGAAGAGGTATCGAGTATTCTTTTACTGCTTTTTCAGACTCATTAAAATTGGATTATGAAAAAGAGGACCTCTAATGGAGTTACCTTTAAGCTCTTTTTAGGATCCCTAAATACCAAAATATCTCCAAGCAAACTTGATGTTTTCATGCTTGTAAAAGTAATTGAATGATCATATAGTCAATGGTAGTTTACCCCTTCTTCGGATTGATTGGACTCATTTACGAAAAATGTACACTCTAGTTTATCGTAACCATAATAGCTCTCTTGGGAATTATTTTATGCTTTTTCGTTCCTCAGGCACTAAATTTACAAAAAAGTCCATCCTAGATTCTTCTTAGTCATTTTAGATTCTATAAACATGAAACGACGAATGAGTTTTCTTTCATTGGACTCATAAAATCAAACGATGAACGACACTTTTCTGGAAATGAACTCCTCCTTTCTTAGGTTCATAAAACATATGATAATTGACTCATTAGTTGATGAGCTACAATGAGTGTTTGTTACCCTCATTGAACTCGTAAAAATGAAAAGAGGCACTCGTAAATCATGGCTAGGATAAGGGAAGAGTTTGTATTTCATTGTAGTTATGGTAGTACATAATTACTCTTGAATATGGGACTCATCTGCATATGAATTTAGTACTTGGGTAATCTATTTGTATTTGAGTCGTGCTGATTCCATGAGTCTTCTTACTCATTTGAGTTGTCCAAGAATTATCCTGCCATTAGTTGCATTAGGGGGTTTCTATCATTCTCTTCAAGTCAGTACTTCCAAGTCATTCCATCCCCATGTTCAATATTGATTTGGTCATCCATTCACTATATACAGTTAGTTTACCTTCTATCATATTGGTTATATATGAGTTAGTCTCGTATATCACTCTCATGTTTAGTTTACTCTAAAACATATGTGATCGTGTTTCATGTCGATGATGGGGGATATATCATGGCCCTCCTTTGACGAGTTTATTCCTTTTGACTTCAACACATCATCCAGGAATTAAACTTAGAAACCAAGTCAAGTACCTTGAAGCCTGCATGCCTCAATGGTAGGTTTCCTCATTTTAAGAAGTAGGTTTTCATCAATGACCTCTAATTGAAATATTATACCAAGTGTTCAACTTCAAGTCCTTTATTCACACTTGGGAGGATGTACCGAGATACCTTGGGAATCATTGACATCAATGGTGATGTCCCTCGTACTTGTTAACAGTATACATCAATGACTAGCAATCAAGTGGTTTCTACCATGTTTGACATCAAGACATTGTAATCACATGGTTAGATTCATCTGTTACGGGTTCATCTTGAAGACCCTCAATTTACTGAAATCTTACCTAGGTTGTGATGGAGTTTCTTTGAGTCATATTACACAGATCCAATTTGTATTGGTCATGGTTGTGTTATCATCTCATTATGTATCTACATTTGTGTCTAGTAGCCATGATTGTGCTTATTCTGTCTCTAATACCATGGATATGCAATGTATTGGTTGACATCCATGTTATGATTCATGTGAGACTCGAGTCAGTGGTACTACAGTAACTTCCAACCAACATCCTTGCCTTCAATTTCTATACTTTACAAAGCATTTCACCTATCATATTCCTCTATCTTCATGCTTTGGGGGGAATTATGTTATACCAAAATATCTTCATCTTGAGCCATGTATTAACTTTGTGCCTGAATCCCTAATTTTCATTTAGCTAAAGTACACCAAGTATGAAGTTGTCCCTAGCATTCTACCTCCTTTAAGTAGGTTGGAGCACCTTACCTCTATGACAGAGCGCCAGAACATAGGTGGCACACTTTTAACCTTGACAGGGTGTGCCACTGGCATACTTATCCCTCTTGCAACATGCACCAACCCTCCTCTGGAGCCCTTATCCTTCATCTAGGGTGCGCCACGGTTGTTTAGAGTGGAGAATTGGAAGCTTCGAGATATTTCTCAAAGCTTGGTGACATGGAGGGCTATCCCTAGTTACTAGGAAGGTTAGAATTCGGTTCCCTAACCTTATGGGAGGATCCCTTATACTTATCCCCTTAATATTCAACTTACTCTATCCCTTTGGCCTTTGAATTTGAAGCCTCTCTCCATGGTGAGGGAGGAAGGACTATAGTACTCTTATGGTGGTGGAATTTCTTAGGTAATCCCTAATCATCCTTTGGGAGGAAAACCATCATTCTTTGGAGGCTTGGCTTGGATTTTTGGATGGTAGGATACAACGTTGAGGCTTAGGTTGTAACATTCTTTCTGTATGTATTTCCTATTATTGCAGTAATATAAACTCTTTCCATAAATATTGTTCTGTTGATATTGTTTAGAGATTTTTTCCTTAACTGTTAGCTTAGATCAATTCATATCTAGATATGCGTGTATTGTTTTCTTTTTTCCATGTTCTCTATAGGGTTTTACAGCTTGATATATGAAAGCTCTGGAGCTTGGATCAACAAAGAGGAAAAGTATTTGTAGACCTCGGGTAAGTGATCTATATTTTTAACTTGAATCTCTATTGATCTAGGAATGTAGATTGTATTATGTATTTATTTGTTCTAGATCCACTTGGACTAGGGAGATCTTCCTTGAGTCCGCTTGGGTATATTAATCTGCTAACAATAGACCATGGGATAAATCCCCCCACTAAAATTTTCCTTGCCTATGACAATGGTGGTGTTTTTAGCCTTTCAATTGATTCATTTTCTTTCACCAGGGTAAAATTGTCACCATATATCAATTATTATATTTGTAGTTTGTTCCAACTACCACCTTTTGATTGAATGTTCTGATGGTGGATAATTTCACTAGTGATTCTATCCCATATATTTGATCTTATCAATTGCAATCGATACTATCAACCGATCATCAAGTAGGGATTACAAGACCTAGTTATTGAAATAATTGAAAATGACTTATTTGAACAATGATACTTGGTTATTACCTATTTTTTCCTCTTTAGTGGATAAATATGGATATGTTGGAGCGAATATGATATTATTTTCAATTGAAATTTCTTATCAAGTGACTCAAGTGACTATCATAGACATCGATTAGTTTAATCCTTCCGAGGAATAAATTCAATTCATCTCACCCATATAGGCCTTCATATATCCATATTTACATGACTCCCTATATATGGCATTTCCCTTTAAATAGGCCATTATTGAATCCATGATAAATTATGAGAAACAATGGGTGGATATGCATCATAAATGATATTTCCTCCTCAATTTTGACATTATTATGAGATTTCAATTGATATTAGGATTTACTATTATCTAGTGAGGTGTATGTGGAAGGAAATATGGCCAATATTTCAAATGCCAATGTTTCCAATATCTCTATGACCCTTGGCTTCATAGAAAATGTTATAATCATATATTACTATTCTCTTGAAGAAAATAAAACCTATACTTCTCTGTTCAAAATATTCCATGAATGATTTTCTTGGATTTAGGTAATGATCCCATGATAGTCGAGCACAAAAACAAAAGTTACGAAAACATGAAACGTATTTGATAAAAAATAAGTTTGGGTAATACCCTAAAGACAACTCCTATGAAGGTAGAGGTGAATAAGTTGTGGAAATCTAGCTTCATCTACCTCACCATTCTAATTTAATGGATATCCAACCACATTCCTATTAACAATAAATAAAGGAATATTCATGTATGTATTGAGTTTTGAGATCTAAACAAATATTGTCCAAAGGAAAATTACCCCACACCATTTGTTTATCAAATTATTGATGCTTACACTAAAAGAAAAATCATATCCTATATGGATAGATTTTTTTGGCTACAATTAGATCCGAATTCGTGCAAAGGATCAACACAAAACAACATTTATCTATCCACGGGGCACATTGGCCTATTGAAAAATTTTGTTTGGCCTTTAAAATGCTATAGTTGTGTTTCAATAGGATATGCATTACGCTTTCTATGATGGAATTAAGCATATCATGGAATACAATCTATATAGCTTAATCACTTGATCAAAAGGAAAAATTGATCATCCAACCCATCTTACAGCATTTTTAGATCGATGCCATTTTTTATAAAATTTGCTAAACTCAAGTAAGTGTATCTTTTGTGTAATTACTAGAATATTGAGTGGTTTCATAGTACCAAAGTACATGATCATGGTCAATACTTTTAAGGTTAAGGAAATAGTTTTGTTTCCTCCCCTAAGAAATATTAAACAACTCCAAAGCTTAAAAGGGAAGATGAATTCATTGCTAACTACACTAAGATTACAAAAGTTTTCATGTGCATTTTAATAAAATATTTTTTTATGCAAGATGATGACACTCAATGGTCATTGAAAGCCTTTCAAATGGCCTTGATTTCAACCCCATTGATGAGTCCACCAGACTATGATAGGGAATTTCTTTTATATCTCAAGTATTTTGAATCGATCATCAATATTGGTGGGTAAGGTGATTATCTTAACATAACTTGCAAGGAATCTTTCCATTCTTATACTCTCTTTTGTCTCCACTAGCATTATTATTATTGTTATGATTCCTAGACCCGTGCTTCTTGTTTTTACCTTTGTTTTTACCTTTAGTATACTAGTTCCCTTTCTTATCAAAAGACTAAATTGAAAGGAAATTGAAGTATTTTGAAGGACCTATGGTGCTAGCATTATTCTGAGAAGAAACCATTGTGTTAGTATATAGAGACATTTTTTCCATCTGACTAGACACTTGGTTCAGTTTCACATTTTTTATAGAACCAATCTCTCCATTAACGTGTGTTATTGGCTTCATCTTTTCTAGGTCTATTTTGGCCCATAATGCATTAAAAAAAAATCATAAATAACTCTAGATTGCGAATAAACCAAATTTAATAGTCAGTATTTAACAATGGCGTATTCTTCAGTCATTACCCTATATAGGTCCACATACATAGATTTGTATGAAAACAATGAATTAACAAACCAACTACTAGAAGCATCTTCTTTGGTATATTTTCTTAATCATGCACTACCTCTTCCTCCATTCATGGATATGATGATGCACTACCTCCTCCTTTATTCATGGATATGATCATGTGCTACCTCCTCCTCCATTCATGGATATGATCAGAGATATGGTTGGTAGTGTCTTGTCTAAAATATGCTGGCAATTATGTCCTTGTCTCATATGGGACTTGTATTTGAAAGTGTGTGACAAATTACTTAGCTAGCAAAGAGAAGTCACTATACGCATGCTATAAGTAGAGCTCACAAGCTATATGTAGCATTTTGTAGTATCCCTAGTGAAGGTGCACATAAAGAGTTTTAGCCTAATTCTATCATCCATTACTAAGTTTGATGACTACCAAATAGGGAATGTCATCACGTGGTTAGGAAAATATTTACCATCTTCCCCTTTTAACTTTAGAATTTCCAAGGGAAGCTTGGTTAGAATGGGAAGTCAATTGGGATTATTTTTCACTAGGTCATTAGTGAGCTTCATCAAATCTAGGAGATTCAACATCACAAGAAGTGAAAATTGGGCCTGGGGAAACAATTTTCGTGAGTTTTGGGGTTTCCCCGTCATAGGATTGTACATAGCGTTTCCCCAAAAAAATATTCCTCCTAACATATTTTCACTGCTTAGAGTGTAAGTTGTGTGCATCTATAATCTAACATTTTTTTAAAAAGAACCACTTAGTGGGTTCCATGTTCCCTAAAATACAACACTTCGTGTCATGAAAATGGTTGAAGTAAACTAACCAATCCCTAGAGATACTTCAATGATGAGATGTGTCCACTTTCAAATGTGGGAGGGATATCAATGATACCCATAGACACATTCATTCTTGGGAAAATATGGGGGCATACAATTGAATTCCAACATGAAAAATGAGAGGGTGGAACTACTCTAAGAATAAGTAGATGAGGAACCAATCCCACTACTAATAGAAACTACATGGGTAGGCCCTATTGGTGTCCCAACTATAGGAGGATTGGTGCCCTGTAGTGAGATTCCAAATACATGAGGATTGGTTCCCCTCAACAAGATGCTAGACACAAGAGGATTACTACTCTTGATGGGAACACTAATCAAGGGAGTATAAGTTCCACCTACAACTCATATATTAGTATTAGTAATCATATCATTCCATTGAATTAAAGTATTTAGATGTGGAACACAATATCTATGCAATAAGTATCATATGTTGATAAGAAGAAGACTCGAAGGATTAGTTAGAGAAGGATTAAAATTAGTGAAGGAAGGCCTTGGAATGTCCTTAATCACCAAGGGCCCACAATTATCGCGTAGAGAAGGGGTAGAATCCCTTCTAGATCTTGATGAATCACCTTGATTGTTTTCCCCTCATTTCTCTTTTCCTCATTAGTCTCTCCTATGGTTTCCCCAACTCATCTCATTGCATCATAGAGAGTCATACATTCTAGTGGTTATAATGCTCATAGTCATGATTCAATATCTCTATAAATGAATATGTTGGAGTTTCCCTTCCAAATTTTCCTCTTCTATTTTTCTCCCCCACATAGTGGGTTATTTTCATCAGCAATGATTCACCCCCTTGGATGTAATTTCCATGATATAAAGTTAAAGAATAACATCTTCTCATATCAATATTGAAGCTAACTTTGACCTACACTAGTGGTTTATAGAGATGAAACTTTGGTCTCCTCTTATTATAATTTACTTTGACAAAATTTCACAAATATAGGGATTCCTAATTCATTTGTATAAATATTATTTTCTTATATCATCTCCTAGTTTTTTACTTTGCAAGTGGTCACCATCATTCTCCTATGGGCATTGGGTTCTCCTTTACTCTCTAAAATTACTCTCTCAATTTCTTAGTTATGAAATAATAGTGTGAGGGAAATAAAGGGTGATGTTTTTCATAAATACAACTTGCTATGAACCTCACATATTAAGGCATAAATGTTATTGCCTAAATTTATCACACCTATGAAATTTTCATGTCCATTACTAAAAACCCTCACGATCATAAATTATGAAACTCATAAGAGCATCCTTTCACCCTAAGTCAACATATGTAATAGAGGAACTAATTTGTAGTCAACGTTTTTTGAGGTCACACACTTATCATAACTGGAACTTGAGTGAAATGGCATGGAATATCCCTTCATACCCACGTTTCTAAAACATAGAATAATTTTTTTTGTAGCACATTAATGATACCCAACTACATTAGGCCACCAAGGAGGTCTAATGGTTGTCATCTACTAGGTATTTGGATCATATGCGCCACATTCTTATACTTAGGAATAACTTAATGGTTGAATATATAATATTTGGTCCTAATTTTTTGAATACCTCCATCCTGGATATAAAAGAAAACCATGCACACACATTTTATAAGGAAAAAATAGATCAAGGTTATGTTTAAGGAACTGGATTGGAAAACCTCTTCTCCATATACCTTCTTACCATCTATTGGTTTACATGCTTGCTTTATTTCTTCCTCCAAGGAACACATATTTTTATTCATCATGTCCAAGTTTTTTTTGAGTGAATTTTGGAGAGTTAAAGGAAACTTCCCAAAGGGGGTGTTGTCTTTAACATTTTAACATAATTGCTTAAGCTGATACCATTGTATTTATTCCATTCCTTGGTCATTTACAATAAAGTTGAAGCTTTCCTCCATTCTCTTTTTTGAATGTCACTTTAGTTGTTTAAAATTGTTATAGTTTCTAACGTGAGTTTTTTCATTGTTTATTTTCTTCAACACATAAGTACTTTCCATACTAACTATATCATGATTTGTTGTCTTTTTCGCAACCTACATGGAAAGAAGAATTTTCTCATCACTGATGTAATTTCTACACAATATTGAGGTAGTTATAAATACCTTAAATATCTATGTTAGTGAGTCAACTTACTTGACTAGATAGTGGAATTTTACATATATACCTTTAGTCAACTCTGTGTCCTAGTTGACTAGTTGACTAAAGAAACTAGAACAATGCCAATAGAATATTTTGGACACACAAGATGGGTCTTGAGAGCATGTACATGGTAATCGAAGAAAATAAAGTTTAGTAAGACCTAAATGAATATTTCTAGGTTCATGAGCCATTAATGAGTCCTTGAATCACTATGCATGCCCTTTAGAGGGAATAATTTTCCTTTGATTGGGATATGAATTCCATTTGGAGGATTTCTGCAATAAAGATGGGACTTAAGGTATTCACCATGGTAAGGTAAGGAAATAAAGGGCCTCAACACTTTATAAATATTTTTAGGATCTAATCCATGATCATGGCCCCAACAAAAAACATGCTCTTTAGAAGGTATTTTGACATATTAATGGGATGTGAGTTTTGGTAAGACGTTTTTTGTACCAAGTGTTGGACCATGAAATTGTCACTATTGTACATCCTCTTTTCCCTATTTTTAATCCTTGTTGTTTACCCATAACCTTTGATTATCCCATCTTAATGCTTATATACGATATTTATACCCAAGCACATTTCCATTACATTTCTTTAGTATTTTTATGTGAATTATGATTAAACATTGGAAAATTAACATATTTTGAATTTATCTTTGAAAATCGAATACTAAAGATGACTTTAGTAGAAACAAGCCAGGTGGTCTTACTTGTGGACACTTGTTGCTACTTCCATAACAGAATATCCACGAAGTGGGTAACTGATATTTTTGTTATGAGGAATCACTGAGTTAATCTAATCCTATCCTCAAAATATCTTAAAGACCTAGATTGTACTTTTTGAGAAATTGAGATTTTATGAATTGTTGTTACTTATGAAGTAGTCGCATTGGCATTGTTGTTACTTGCAAAGTAGTAGCATTGCAAATTCCATACAAATTTGTGCATCCATGAAAATATATTTTCAACCATCCTCGATTTGGGATCATCAACAATCATTTTGGATAAGAAGATAATCTTGGATCCATTAATAGGATTAGTTTGAGTAGTTTTGAGAAGATCTTGGAAAATATTTGAGTTGATTTCTAGTTGCTAATTATTAGCAAATTGTTGTAATTTCATGAGAAACGTATGGATCTGCATTTATCATTTGTTATGAACAATTCATGTATAAATAAGAGTGCTCTCTCCATTCCAAGGAGTGGACTTTTAGACTAGTACTTGTTAAAATTATGACGAAATAGAATTACATTTCTCTTGTTGATGTAGATTGTAGTTCTTTAATTCTTGTAAATAGACTAACTTAGTATATTTACTATTTTCATTTTATTTTTGCAAATGTACATCTTCAATTAAAGATATTCAATTATGAGAGTGCTCTAACTTTATAGCTTAGCATGGATCCATCCATAGTGTAAGTGTGTTTCAGTAACACAAAGTGTGGTGAATTATAGATTTAAGATTTTAGTGTGTTAAATAATTGTATTTTCAATTCATGTTATTTCCTTTGAGCATAGTGTGAGTTTAATTTAATTTTCATATGTTGTATATTAGTGGAAACACTTTGTTTTACATAGGCGTGTCGACCAGGAAGTAATCTTTTAGCCTGATATGTTTAATTTCACGGGAGTGTGTTTATTTTTTGGCAAGTGTGTTTACTTTCTTGCATGTGTGTTTTAATATGTGTTTTAATTTTATGTAAGTGTTATAACATGAAATATGTCATTTTATTAAATATTTGCACAAAAAACATAAGCTAGGTTAAAAGTTTGGACAAAATATTCATTTGTTAAAGGATAAATTTATTTTGAAAATAGAAAAAAAATATCAAAAGTTACATTCAACACTTTAGGCACTCGCACGATGTTGAGGGACCTTTTAGATGCAATTGTAGTGTTTCAAAACCCACAATTGATTTGAGAAAACAAAACATGTTCAAATTCCTTAGCACTAGGTTTTGAGGGGCCTGAGCCCTATGGGTCAATTAACATGCACACGTGATTTGTAGTTACAAAGCACGTGCACAATTTATAGTTACAAAACCAAGGAGTGTTTTGTAGTTACAGCATGAGTGGGCCTAATGGCTAAGAGCATGTGTTTCCTCTTAGGAGGTCACAGGTTCAAATCCAGAGGGGGGTAGTGTATGTACGCCTCTGTAGACTTTAGCAGTTAAATCACTGCGCAGAGGCGGGTCTCATACACCAATTTGATGTCTTGCTTGGCGGTGACCTTAAAAATAGATTATTATTATTATTATTATTTTATTATTATTATTATTACAAAACACATGCATGATCTATAATTAAAAATAGTGCACAATATTTGTACAATGTGTTATAAACAACAAAAATGAGACATCCCTCCCTCCTTATCTCTTTCTTTATCCTCCTTTTCCCTCTATATCCTTCCCTCCCTCCTCGCATTTCCACCACTCTCTTTGTTTCCCTTAGTCTTTCTCTCTCTCTCTCTCTCTCTCTCTCTCTCTCTCTCTCTCTCTCTCTCTCTCTCTCTCGCTCGCTCTCTTCGGATCATTAAATTCATGTCACATAAAATGGCCTAAAAAACCCAATAGAAGCAAAAAACAAACCTCGTTTTGCTCAAATTGGTCGTTTATTAATTGATCTTGCACTATCCCAAGAGTAATCAGAATCAACATCCTCAAATTTGTTGGAAATCAAATTTGTATACTTGCACTCCATGTTTCTTTTCTATACCTTGGATCTAACACCTTTTTTGCTTCTCAGGCCAACCCATAACTCCAATGGATATGACCAAACCAATTCAACTTAACCTGTTCCTTTCAATGCTGATCAAACTCCAGTTTTGTGTCACCGCTCATGACTGGAACCTTCCTTGATCCAAATCCTAGGCTCTATCAAGCGCTGAGAGGGATCAAATATCCCAAGGTGCAAACCTCTCCTCGTAGATCCATCTTAAATCTTAAACCTAGATATATTAAGCATGGAGAGGGGTCCAATTTCATGAAGTGAAAATTTTCCCTTAAATTGTATTTTCTATTATTTTTTTACTTTGATCACAACTTCCTCCTACCAATTGAGAACAACCACCATCATTTAAAACAAAAATTATAAACAAGTTTGAAAATGAAGAACTTAGAGGAGGAAGGTTTGACCGGGGTTTTGTTGGAAGGAAAACGGCCTAACAAAAGAATAGAGGACGACAGTGGGGGAGGCCACAACGCCTCCCGATCTCCTGATCCATCTGGAATGAAGATCAGAGACATTCCTCTAAACCTAGATCTGGACAAGACGGATAAACCTGTGGCTAGGAAACCAGGGCAGTGCATGCCTAAAGCGGCCCTGATTCCAACCATGACGGTTAAATCATCAAAAATCTGAGAAAATATGCAATACATGCAGGATAACACTCTGATTGGAAAGTTCGTGGGTCTCCAGCCATCAAAAAATGCCCTAGTATGGTGGATCAATACAACATGGAAACTGAAAGGGCATTATGACCTTCAGCTAGGATCGAACGGGTTTTTCACCATTTCCCTTCTAAACCTAGAAGGCCGAAATAGCGTCTTAGATGGGGGGGCATATTTTTTCTATTCGAAGGGTCTATTCCTTCGACCATGGAAGTAAAAATTCTTCCCAGATAAGGAGGATATGAGAGTAGCGTCGGTATGGATCAGATTGTACTCATTTCTAAATGAGTACTGGGATCCAGAGATTCTGGAAGATCTAGGGAACACCCTGGGAAAATTTGTGAATATTTCAGAACAAACCAGGGCCCAAAGATAGACGACATATGCAATAATATGTGTCTATATGGACTTATTGAAAGATCTTCCCGAAGCAATTCGCATGTCCTGGGAGGATGAGGAATGGTTCCAAACCCTAGATTACGAGCAGATCCCGTTTAGATGCCGAAGGTGCCATGAATATGGCCATCTCTTTAGAGACTATCCCACGAACAACCCAAAGGTTAATGGGGGAAAAAAGGAAGAAGATCAAAAGGATCAAGGGTTTACAAAAGTTCCTTCCCGGAAAAGAGGAGGCAAAAGGCAAGAGAATCAGGAGATCCACAAAAAACCCACGGTCGTGAACAAATTTGGAGTCCTTGAAGACCTAGTAGAAAAGTTTACTGAAGCAAAAGAAGGAGATAAGGCCATAGAAGGGACACAAAACGAAGCGAGGGAAGAACAGAAGGGCCCTTTGGAAGAAGAATCGTACCTAGAAAAGGTGGCTGAAGAAGACCAAGAGACAGGGGATGAAGCGGAGGATATGGATATTGGAGACCTAGATCTAGAGGGGATCGAAAAAGCATGCACAGAGGTAGGCTAGGGATATGTACCTCAAGAGTAAGTACTGTTGTTGAAAAAATCTATCCTCATATCATGTGCCTCAAATCAACTAGGGATAAGCTCGGGTTGTCACAAGGAGATACAACAAAAGTATGAAGAACCAACTAAAAAGGCTGAGCGGAAGTCAAACAAATAGAGAGTGGCAGAAGTAGGAAGGAAGTTAGTTGAGTCGGGACAATATCCGACAATAAAAGCGGCCTTAGGCGTTTATTTATCCAATGAATATTTTATCTTGGAAAATTCAGGGCTTGAACATCCCGTGGAAGGTTTGAACTCTAGGTAAGAAGATTAAGATACAAAACTCGGCAATAGTTTTCCTTCAGGAGACAAAATGCTCGGCAGATAGAACAGAAGAAGTTAGTAGGAAAATATGGAAGGGGATTAAGAGTATGGGAATTGATGCCAAAGGCTTTGGGGAGGCATGGGGATCTTATGGGATCCATCTCGAGTTTCTATGGGAGGATTCCAAGGCAACATATTCCTATTATCAACAAACTTCAAAGTAATCGGCTTCCAAATATAAGGCATGATCACGAATGTCTATGGCCCCCACAATCTAGGGGAGAAAAGAGAGTTTCTCACATCCCTTCGACAAGCGAATTATTGCAGAGCCACGGGCCACTGGATCGTGGGAGGGGATTTTAACCTTATCAGGTCCCTAGATGAGAAAAAAGGAGGATGACGCAGGACAGAGGAAGAATGTGAGGATTTCAAGGAGACCATAGAGGACCTTGCTTTGATAGACATCATGCTAGGGGAAGGTTGGTTCACTTGGAACAATTAAAGAGTAGGGGATAAACACATAGCCTCTAGACTAGACAGATTCCTAGTATAGGAATCAATCATAGATCTAGGGAGTGAAATTCATTCAGCCACTCTCCAGGGAGCAGGATCGAACCATTGGCCCATAGAGCTAATGTGGAGTGGACTGGGATCTCAGTACAAAAAACAATTCTTACTAGAGCAATTCTGGATGGATCACCCAAGCTTTGACGAAAAAATAAAAACATGGTGGGAGGAGCTGAGTGAAGGAGGTGGGCCGAGCATGTTCAAGTTCCAACAGAAGCTAAAATCCCTGAAATCCAAAATAAAATAATGGAACCGGGAAGACTTTGGAAACATTTGTGCTGATAAAAGAACGATAGAACTTTGACTTCAGGAGCTCTAATCAATAAGGATGACAGAGGGATACACCCAAGAGTTGAGGATCGAGGAACAAAGGCTTAGTGAAAGACTGGAGGAGCAGAAAAGCGGGAGGAAGTATTCTAGAGAAAAAAATCCAGAATTTGATGGTTGAAGGAAGGGGAAAGAAACACAACCTTCTTCCACTACTCTGTGGATCATAATAGGATGCATAACAAAATATACTCCTTGAAAATTTTTGGAGGAGAATAGGTGGAATCTAGAGAAGACATAGAAACAACCCTAAACATTTTCTTCACAGACATCATGATGGATCCAAGACCAGAAAGAAGTGGGGACATTGACCAAATTACCAGGTACGTTTCCTCTTTAGTGTCAGCTGAGCAAAATGATTTATTAATGAGGCCCATAACCCTATATGAAGTAGAGGAGGTGGTGTTCCAGATGAAGGAAGGGACGGCCCCGGGCCCTGATGGTTTCACAGTCAATTTCTTTCTCCATTATTGGGACCTCATCAAGCTGGAGGTATGGAGGATTGTGGAAGACTCCGGGACAATCGAAAAATTTCTCCCAGCTTTCGATGCTACCTTCATCACCCTTATCCCAAAATGCGAAGGATCTGTCACGTCAGATAAATTTAGACCCATTAGTCTTTGCAATGTGATCTACAAAATCACCACTAAGGTCATAGAAAATCGTCTTAATCCATTGCTCCATACGCTCATCTCACCTAAACAATCAGCCTTCGTGGAGGGTAGACAGATAACAGATGGAATCATTCTGGTTCATAAGCTCCTTCACACCATCCAAATGGAAAGAATACAAGGGATGTTGATCAAACTAGACATCGCCAAATAAAATGATGAGTTAAATTGGCATTTTATGAGACAAATGCTGGAATCTTTCGGATTCAGGGGAGACTGGACTGATTGGATCATGCATCTGGTAACCTCAACTTTCTACTCCATCCTAATAAATGGGGCTCCGTCGGGCATGTTTCAGTCGACTAGGGGAATTAGACAAGGAGACCCCCTATCCCATTTTCTGTTTATCATAAGGGTGGAAAACTTAGGAAGGGGCCTATCACATGCTCGAGAAAATGAGGAACTAAGAGGAATTAGAGCCCACCCGGAGGCGGAGAAGCATACTCATCAACAATTTGTAGATGACATGATGCTTATGGGACATCCATTAGTCCAGGAGGATCGGAGATTCAAGACATGCCTTACAAAGTTTGGATTAGCATCACGATTGGAGATTAATGCTCAAAAATCCCAAGTCTTTTTTTTCAACACTCCAAGAATCACCCGAAGAAATATATGTAGGATCTTGAGCGTCCAGAAGAGCTCCCTTCCATCCAAATACCTAGGCACCCCTTTGGTGACAGGCTTGGCTAAGAAAGGGTCATGGAAAGAAACACTGGATAAAATGAAAAAAACGTCTGGTCAACTAGACGCTTCGACCACTGAATTTCACAAGCAGATTGATATTGGTAAAATCGGTTTTACAAGCAATTCCATCCTACCTCCTATCCACGCCGATGGTTTTGAAGCTGATCCTTAAAGAAATCCGACAAATTAAAAGAGAATTTCTATGGAGGGGTAATAGCGACAAAAGGAAATGACCCCTAGTTAGATGGGAGACAATTTGTAGCCCAAAGTCCCAGGGAGGATTAGGCTTGCGAGACCCAGAAAAAGCTAGTATAGTCAGTAGATGAAAGCTGTGGTGGCGATGGGTCTCCCAGGAAAAAGAACCCTGGGCCGGAATATGGCATTCAAAATATGTAGAGGGCTGGGAAAAGGAGGACCTAATCTAATTCTCATAAGACAAACCTAGCTCGCACATCTGGCACACAACCTGACAAGGGATAAGCCTTTTCCAAGACCATAGTTTTTTGGAAGTAAGGAATGGAAGGACGACCAGGGCCTGGGCAGACTCGTGGCAACAACTCCCTCCCCTAGGGTAGGAGGACAAATTCCGACAGATAAAAGAAGTATGTTGCAATAGAGGCTTGAATCAGGTAAAAAACCTCTGGAAAACACAGAACGACCACTAGGACTGTAGGGCCTAGGCAGATAAGGATTGGTGGGAACGCTTGGTACCAACGGATGAGATGGACATATTTTTGGAAGCTTTGGATAATAGGAGGATTAGAATACATACAGGGGAGGACAAACTTATATGGGGTTACAACCCAGTAGGCTCCTTCACAATTAAGGAAGCTTATAACATTATGGCTAACACATCGACACCCCCAACTGATAACAAATGGGGAAATATCTGGAAGAAAAAACTCTGGCAAAAAATGGCTTATTTTAGCTGGTTGGTAATGCAAAACAGAATTTTAGCAGGCGAAAATCTCATTAAAATAGGTTTGATGGGCCCTTACCGGTGTTGTTTGTGCGAAGAGCAGGAAGAAACAATGAACCATCTCTTGGAGTCATGCACATTCGCTTCGTCAATCTAGGATAGAGGAGCAGAAGCCTTAAGAAAATCAGACAGGATACAACAATGGCCGGACAAAACAATCACCGAGTGGTCCCAAAATCCCTTCTCTAACAACATCCTGAACCGCGTGTGGGACTTATTCCCTCACCTTCTAATCTAGGAAGTTTGGTGGGAATATAATCTAAGAACGTTCCAAGGGAAAAAGAACCCGAATACAATAATCTGGGAGGCAATTCAGAAAAAATCCAAGGAATCCATAAAAGTGGAAACATGAGATGACAAAGATTGGGATGCAACGTCGCTGAACAGATCTTACTTCATAACTAGGGCATAGCTCACACAAACCAACCCTTTGCCATGACAACAAGAAGAACCAAGGAAATCCTGAGCGCAAACAAATGGGTGCTCCCGCCAGAAGGGGTCTACAAGCTCAATTTCGACGGGGCTTCAAAAGGAAACCCAGGCCCAACAGGATATGGGTTCATAGTCAGAGACTTTAGAGAGAGTATGGTGGGCTTCGGCTCAGGCTACATAGGGTGGGACACAAACAATGCAACAGAAATAGAGGGTCTCCTCCAGAGCATAGCCATGTTTAAAGAACATGGATGGTTTCCCAGTATCATAGAAGGGGACTCAAAGGTGATAATTCAAATGGCCATCAAACTCAAGAATGGTGCTCAGAGCGTTAAGGTCGCGCAGTCTTGGTGCCTCCAAGCAAGGGTGGAGAACCTCCAAGATTGTACCTGGAATGGAATGGCCATGAATTTCACCCACGTCTGTTAGTAGGGGAATAAGGTGGTGGATTTGCTGGCTAGAGTACGAAGAACCGCCAAGGTGTCAAAGCAAAAGATTGGAGGGAGGTAATGGATGGGAACGTACATGCCAGATGTGTGGATATCATGGCGCAAGACATGTAGGGAAATAAATCCTGTGAACCGTTAGCCTAATCGGTAGGCCCAGATCCCCAGGGGAGGCACGTGGATGAGACGGAATGCCAAGGAAAGCCATGTGACGAGTGTAGAGGATTTAATGAGAGAGCTCACCAACTCCATTTCAATGTCTTTTCACCAGTCCGGGAGAATGAAATCTCAAGGTAGGAAAGTGCGAAGCCTACTCTGGTTTGATTACCAACGTACTGCACCTGGTACTTGGACCATCATGAAATGCAAAGGAAGGATGATGTCAGGAGGAGGGAACAGGCTATTTAGGGACCTGGAGACTGGGCAGATTTATGACGTCGAGCTTGCAAAGATTATTGGTTGGTTTGTCGTTTTGTTAGAAAGAAGCTCGAAGAATAGGGTGGTGAATTTCTTGAGAGGCCGAAGAAACATGAATTCAGACAGTAAGAAGGGGAAGGGAAAGCGAGCAGTGGGGGAGACGGGCCGAGCAACCCGAGCTCAAACCAAGGTCCTATGGGAATCTGGAAGCTTCAAATTTATCATCCCTGGGGAAATTCAGTAGAAGGTGAATGCCACTGAGCAAGATCTATGGGCGGTGTTGGACAACAAGACCCTGCAAGAGGAATGTCGAAAGGTAGAGGACAGGATTCTGGATCCAGGACACACTCTAGGTCGAACAAGCCTATACGAGAAGACAATAGTGCTCTTCTGGGTCATGAAGAACCTTTTGGGATGAGCAGCTTGGGACAAGAAGACAAAGGAAGCAGAGTAAATCAAGTTGGGTCAGCTAGAGCAGTGGAGGGATGATGTCGACTCCAACCTCGTGAATTCGAACCACAAGGTGGACCGGCTCCTGAAGTGCCTTGGCATCCTGATTCCTCCCGCACCTCAGAACTACCATGGCGATTTCTCAGCGGCTGCAAATTTTCAGGCACCCGAGAGGAGGGAATCCTCTTACGGCCCGCTATAGAACACTGGTGACTCAACCTCGCGCTCCTAGATATGTGCAGTCTGATGAAGGTCTCAGCATCGACGTCCTGGATAGGTTCCATAAAAAATAATGTGTTTTGGTGTTATGTGCACGTAGTCAGATCGATGGTTCTTTTGTGTTTAGATACATGTAATGGAAGTAGTAGGCTGTATGTTTATTTCTTTGTATGTAAATCGGTTAGTACGACTGCAAGGTCTTATATGTCAGGCCCAATTTTGGCAAGTCTGTGGTAGATAGATAAGGTTAGAGAAAGTCAGAGTTTAAGTTTCAGGTTTCAACAGCCGCATATATTGAGCTTGGTAGCACAGAAAGGCTTTTTTTGTAATCACTTTATAAATACATCTCATTATACTAATTTATATTTTTAAATAAATTTATAAAATATATATATATATATATATATTTTTTTATAAATTTATAAAGGTCGTTTTATTTATATTTTTAAATAATGCATACATGTATTATGAAATGAAACGTGTGTTATATTAATTAATGCACACTCACTTTGGATTTTCAGATTTAGCTAAATAATATATAATCATGGTTGAATCTCTTTTATGTGTTTCTCATTATTTTTACAAAAATCTCACTAATAAAATTACAAAAAGATACATATAGATCTTACTATAATGTAAGGCTATACATAGATGGGCCAGTTTTCTTTTGGGGGATTTTTGTAAGACAATCATTGAAACAATTTTTTGGTATTATGATTTTATTAAAGCTGTATTTAAGTGATGGACACGTTTTGTGTGAAAGATTTACTTGTAACTTGACTATATGTGGCGTAAGTTATATTTGATTCCATGGAATATAGTAAAAATACATGTTTTATAGAAAAAAATTCTATTATAATGATATATTTTTTATAATATATTAATATATTTTAATGTGAATATATGTATTATATTTTATTATAATGATATATTTTATTATAATATATTAATATATTTTTTTGTGAATATATGTATTATATTTTATTATACATTTTATTACATTCTTTTTTATATTTGGTAAACTTATATTAGACATTAAGTCTGATTTATAATTGATTATTAATTATACAATAAATAAAATTATTGTTAAATGGATAATAAAATTAAAAATTAATATTCAAATAAATAATATTTTAATTATAATATTAAATTTTCTTTACAATTTAATATTGATAAATTGATTGTGTAAAATAAACTGAAAAAAAAATGCATCCCATATTTTCAATAAATAAAATATATAATTTAAATTAAATTATTATAAATTTATCTTAATTCTAATTTTCTAATAAATATATAAAAATTAAATATTTCCTATATAATTTAAAATAAACTAATAAAATCTATCTTAATTTAACAAATATATCAAAATTTAATATTTCATTTGAGCTAAGACATTAAAATTTAACAATATGGTAAGTTCTATAATACTTATTTTTATAGACACTCTCATCTTTTATTTAATAAATTTAAAAAAAAAATTATATAATAAATTAACAAAAAAACATTTAGACGTTATTAGAATAGAAATATTCAATTAATTTTAAAAATTTGAGTTCCTCAATTTTTATTAATAAAATAGGATATATTACATAAATATCGATAGCTAATGCATGCATGAATAATGGGTAATTCAAGGTATACAACCTGTTTAACTAAAAAACCGATTATAACAAGTAGGTCAAACATAGCTAACCAATAAATACAACTATGCATACAAAACAGCTAACTTATATATCTTGTGAATAAAATAAGTCAAATATAAACAACCAATAATTACAACTATGCATATAGAACACCTAACTTATATATATTTTGAATAATAAATAGGTCAAACATAAACAACCAATAATTACAACTATACAACTATGCATCAAGAACAACTAACTTATATATCTTTTGAAATACCGATCACAAATTAAATAAATGTCAAACATTTTTACGTCGTAAGGCGTTTTCTTTTTTGAAGTTCGTTCTAAAACACTGTTCATTTCATCGTCGGTCCCTCCACCCTCCAATAAATTAATGACACGTAATCCAGATGCGTTTAATTTGCATTGTCGAAGTAATCCCACGTTTAAAAGATATCGATATTCATATGCCAATAATTTCGGCTGATAACGACGTGTTGATACTTGAGCCGTGGTCTTCCCATAGCATTTGATGACCACGAAGAATTTTCCTTAAGGGAAGACTTGGGTTTGAATCCCAATAACAAATTTTGCAAAACCTTTCTTTTTTAATAAAGGTGATAAAGACGAAACATGCTTTTAGATAAAATACCAAAATCATCCAAAGTTTCTCAAAAGGTTTTATGTTTTATTTCTTTAAATAAGAAAACCTTCCATTGCTCTAAACCAAAGACTTAAATAAATAAACATTAAAAATTATTTTAAAATTATATAAAAATAATTTCTCTAAACCAAAGACTTAAATAAATAAACATTAAAAAATTATTTTTAAATTATATAAAAATAATTTTAAAATAGCATATTTTACGTTTATTTATATTTTTTTAAAACATTTGGCTTTGGATAAAAGAGTAAGGTAATTTGGTTTAAAATTTCAAGAATGACACTTTAAAATCAAGGAGATGGTAGGGTAGATTGACGCATTAAAATAACAAGGTTGGGGTTTCGGTAACAATATTAGTTGAGGTAGAACTTCTGACATTGAGGATACGATCAAAATACTATTGAGACAATTTAAATGATAAAATCAATGTAACCACAATAACCTTTAATGCAAAAAATCTTTTAAGTGATAAGAACCTGGACTTTGACCAACGAAACTTTAAATGATAAAAGGTGAGGACCAACCACAAGATTTATGGATTACATCTAAATAGAGTCGACCGAGTTGACTCGGATACACGTGGCCTTGGTAAAAATGCTAATGAGCTTTCTGGCAAGGAAAATTGGAGTCCCTCTTTACATGCACGCTGCAGGAATCTAAGAGTTTTGCTGGGGAAGATTCTGGTACCAACATCTGGCTCTGGCTGGGGATGGAGTTTCCCCCGCGAGGCTCCAAGAACTTGCAGACCCTATTCCTTCTTCATAAAACTCTCTGCATATGCTACCTTTCATAGAACTCTGCTTATCATTCACCGCAAACCATGGCTGCCCTATAACTGAAAATGAGGAGCACCAATATTCCATTGGGCTGGAGTCTTATTCAAGCTGAAAAAGAGAACCATTGAAAACAAATGCATACTGGAAACTAGTTCATGCACTGCAAACTAAAACAACTTAAGCCCATGTACTAATATAATCAGTTGAACTTTGCTTGATCAAGTGTAATCCCATTTCCAATGAATCCAAGAAACCATTTGATTGAGAATCATCATGCATGCCATTATTTGAGAAGACCCACAAACGATGTAATAAATGCAATAGACAATCTATAAGCAATTGATACTTACAATTGGAAAAAGGAAGCATGCCAAAAGATGGAGCATTGAAAACCCTTGAAAAATACAACTCCATCCAAACAGCAACGGGATCATGAAACTCATGAAAAATTATTCCTCCATGCTGTTAAAAAAGAATAAGCTCCCTTTCTTCAGTGTTAATTTCTTGAATTGTTGATCAATGACATTACTTTGAAGTTCAATAATCTTTTTAAGTTGTTGTTCTTGGTCTTTAACATCATTATCTTGATAGTGATCCAACAAAGGAAAACCATTAAGGGATATAACTTGAGTGGCTTGCTCATTTTTTTTTCAATGATGGGCTCATTGGATGATCCTACAACAAAAATCTGCTGAAAAGACACTTTATCTTCCTCATAAACAATGAATGGAGTTTGTTCAACTTCAAATATGTCATAAACAGACTGATTTAAAAAGACGTTAGCATGATCGTCTTTTTTTGTTTGTTTATCTTGTTCAGTTCCAAGCTCTTCTTGAAAAGAAAAGTTTGAAATATTTTCTTCAAAAACGAACTCTTCTTTAATTTGTTTTTCGACAATATATTTACAAAGTTCATTGCAAGAATAACACTCCATTGTTTGTTGAATACATAATTCAAACTATTCACAACAATCTTCCAAAAGTAGTTCATGTGAAAAATAGCTTTTGCAGCGTTTATTGAATATGACACGGAAATCTCTTAAAGAAAATATGTTGGAAGCAAGAAGAGGAAAATACCATTCTTGCGCATCTCCTTCGAGTGAATACATGGACATTTTCACCAGTACATCTTCATGACGAATTCCTAGTTGATACATAACTTCATGGAATTTCAACAAATGTGCTGTTGGATTGTCATATTTTTTCTCTCTTGAATCGTGAAAGGAAATATCCCCTCTCATCCATGATAGGTATTGCATTTGGAAATCTTGGAAAATCTGAGAAATTAAGTAAAGCAAACCTTTGAGCCAGAATGACATCCATTTGATCATTTGACATCTTGAAAATTATGTGAAGTTGCCACTAGATTATTTGGAGTCACCCGATGAACAAATCTGCAGTCAAACAAGTGTACACTTCCTGTTCACCGTCAAGAATAGGATCTACTTAATATCAAAACCTCAAGGATTATGGCTACATTCCTTCATCCCATGACAACGACGCCAGAAGATGTTTGTGCTAAAATATGCTCTCCTACTGCTACAAGAGCATGGCTAGCACATCTTGATTTTGAATGATGGAATTTGGTTTGGTAGGTGGTTCATCAATACTGAATGAGAGATGTAGAGAGAAACAAACAAACTGTATATTAATGATACACCATTGGGCATGGATTCATCTACAATTTCTTATGGATCATGAGCAATTAAACGCAATGCCAAACAAGATTAATTTAAGAAATGAAAAAACAAAAGCAATGAACTATAGATGAAAAATGTAAGCTTTCACGTACTGATCTAGCTCGCATATCCATCAAACAGAACATTCATAAAATAGAAACATTTTCCAAAAGATGAATCAATTTTTTTTTTAACAATCTTATGACAAAGAACAAGGTAGACTAAAACTTTAATGTCCAAGAATTATGAGATGCATAAGCTTTATTCAGATACAAAGAATAATATAAAGGACAAATAAGGTACAAACTGACATTTGAATCCTCAAGAATATGTGATGATAACAAATTGTAGAAAACAAGGCCCTTCCTACTAACAAATGGAGTCATACAATCCTTTCTTCCTCTTACAGCTCTCTCCCAAGCCTCTAGATTGAAAACCCCCCTCGATTACATTACATATCACAAATTTATACAAAAATACAACAGGAAGGCCTCCAAGAATTTAATCGTATTAATAAGATAAAATAGAAAAAATATCTGACTTATTACCATAAAATTTGGAATTGTTCATAGATGATGAATACTATGCTACCTGTGCATTCATTTTCTTTATCCATTATTAATTTAGTGACTATTGAGTTTGGATACCCTATTTTCATGGATTACTTGATAAAACTTGGATTTAATCCTATGCTACATAATCTTTAAATGCTATGGAAATGCCACTTGTTCACTTAAAATATGGAACAATCCTTTCATGTCCCCTTGAAGGCAATGGATAGATCCCAATAAATATGGAATTGATTCCAATTTATCACAAAAGTTAACTTTGAGACTTATCTTAGAAGGTGACTATTTCAAAAAGTCTCAAAAGTTTTCCAACTTTCATAGATTTTATACAGTGAAGGAATTTCCACAACAATGCTCCTAACGCTTGTCATTTGACACTTGTATGCTCGGTGTTTTTCTTCTATTGGCAATTATAGTTGACACCTGCAAGTTTATTTTGATGATATATGGCATTTGATAAGTGTGTAGAACCAAAACGACAATGATGGACCCAAAACTCTAACGATTTGACGCTATGAAATGAGCTTGGCTAAAGTTTCGACATATGCATTGATTGTTAGATGCATTTACTTTGCGTTGTGGAAGTAATCCCACATTGATTGTTAGATGCATTTACTTTGCGTTGTGGAAGTAATCCCACATTGAAAAGATATAATAGTTTATTGATATTTACGGCATAAGGCGTTTTCTTTTTTGAAGTTTGTTTCTAAAACACTGTTCATTTCGTCGTCGGTCCCTCCAATGAGTTAATGACACATCTCCCTTTGATGAGTAGATTAATGCCACATGCTTTACTGCTTATCCGTCGATTGGGTTGCCACATGTCCATTGATTGGGTTTCTGTCCGATTCTTGATTTTTGTAGAAAAACCCGGCAGCAATTTCTGGAAACCCTCATTTTACTCCTGTGATACCACCGAAATAGCAAGCTTTCTTTTCGGTGAATGTATAAATCCATTTTTTCTCTGCAAATTCTATTTGCGGTGTGGAGAGAGCAATCACAACCTGTCGAGTATTGTAGCTGGGGATGACTATCTGGCAATGTGAATCTGTCACCTGGAAACAAGGATCAATAATTTGAAAAAATGCCTCAAAGTCTGGATATAATCTTCTAGATGCTCTGCAAACTGTTTCTTTTCTACTTTTAAGTTTTATCAAATGAAGGATTTCATTTTTAACTAAAATTTGTCCACCTATTACTTAGAACACTGTAGCTTTGAATGTTTGAACCCATAAAATCTATTTGATATACAAATATGTGAATAAATTTGAGATTGATGTAGATGTGCTGGATGCTCTGACACCCGTTTATTTGAATACTCCTTCCACCTTGATCATCCATTGCACATTCATTGCATGATGGTTTTGATACTTCCCAATTATCTCCATCCTTTACTTCTTTCAACTAGTCGAATGAGGCTCTTGAAATGTCGAGTCCCAACCAGAGCAAGCTTTTTTTGCTCATACTACACAAAATAACCATTCCTCATGATGATTTTGCCAATTTGGCCGCTAGCATCTTATACTACAATGAATGAAATGTTTGCAAAGTAACAAGTTAAGTAACTCCTGTTAGGCAAATTTCTTGGCTCAACACAACACACAAAAACAAAATGATGCCTTCCACTTGAGCTTGTCATCAAGCATTCCTGCACCATCGATTTTACACCATCAATTCTAGGATGAAAAGCAATTAGGTATAATGCATCCTGTTTTTTTGTTTAAGAGCTAATCGCGTTATAACTACTTATTAATAAATCATTTTTTCTATTCATTAAAATTGTAAACCTCTTCACTCTTTAAACCTCTTAAAAATAAGGCCGTGTAACTTTTAATTTACATTAAGCAATTAAAACCCAAAATTATGTCTCGTGGAGTGCTCTACATCTCAATAAAATGGGGTGCCACATAACTCACATTACACTTGCACGATTAATAAAAAATGAACTTTTGAAAAATTAAAAAAAGAACTTTTGAAAAATTAAAAAAAATATTGTGTTGATGTCACTCAACATATATTACAATAAAATAATTAAAAAGTGAAATTATGAAAAAATTAAAAAAAAACTTGGATGTGTATATAATAATTTAATTTAAATTAAAAAATATATAAAATAAATATAAAATAATTTTAAATATTGATATATCAAATTATGGAAGGATTTGTATTTTTTTTTAATTTAGTAAAAACGAAATAGTTAGAGTTTAAATCTGAATTTAAAATAAATTTAGATTTAGGAGAAAATTTTATCGTCAACCCTTAGCATCTCAATGACTTAAGTATAGATCAATCTTAAGTCAATCTAAATGTATGAAGCATTAAACATTTAAATATGGACAGATATCAAATTTATTGAGTCTTAATATTTTTCTTAAAAGTTTTATAAACAAAAAAAATTAATATTTAATAAATAAGAATTTAAGATGAATATATACTATAAATAACATTTCATAATTAAAACTTATAATCAAATTTAATCTATATACATATTTAACAAATAAGAATTTAAAATAAAACTAAATTTGATTTGATCATGTCTATATTTATTTAATTTTCTTTAAAAAAAACACAAAAACATGGGCCCTTCACACCCAAGCCTAATGACGATTACTAACATATTGCTCAATATAATCTTCGGACATATGTCAGATTTCAAATATTTTTCAATATGTTAAATTAATGTCTGACAAGTGCTTCTAATTTATTTATTCCAAGATTCTAGTCATATATATATATATTACTAGGAGAATGAACAAGTGAGGATAAGGTTGGTAATCAAGTGAGGTCCATGATTTATTTATTAAATGATTGATTACAATATAATGTATAGATTTTTTTCTTTTATTAAATGATTGGGTCTAGGAGGGAAAGCTTTGCTTCCATCAAAAAGAATTTTGATAAAGTATGTAATCTTGAGTGGAATACTAGTGCTTCTAAGAATGATTGCACTACAACCGTTAAATTCAAATGGATGCTTAATTAGGTAAATTGATTTGTTGGTATAAGCAATTTTTGATAAGTTCAAGTTACATTATTGTGCTTGCTGTCAACTACTAGCTAAACAGGCATACAATTCAATATTCACAAGTTCTTGTTATTTCTTATCTACACCTTGTAGCATTATACTGACCCATTTTATGATTTCCCCTGCTATCTGATGTTGCGTTTGAGTAGAATCCAGAAAAAGAGAGATATTCTTGAGTAGCTCAATATCTTTTATCAAAGGGGCAGATCTAATCTATGTACAACAATCCTTCTTTAGTCATCATTTGTGGAGGTTATAAACGCATTATTATCTCATTCAAACTGAGTTATAACCACACAATACTTGGGACTGTTTTGTGAGTATACTTGCAAGGTTTGTGATTCTTATTACTGTTGTTATAATGTGTGGTATCTCTACTCTTCAGCCTCATTGATATATGGTTGAAGAAATTACTTGATGAATTCAAGGTCATAACTTTTAATTGGATGGTATACTAATCTTTGGAATGATAAATACTAAAAATTAAGGATTGAATGTTAATGTTTTATTGTCATATCTTTGACATAACTACCAGTTACCTAGCTTCCCAAATGGAGGATTTGGTGTAGTAGGAGTGGGATCCAACACATCGAGGACATGTAGATACCGTGTTACCAATGGTGGTATCTTGCTTCCTCAAATAAAATCGCCTTGGTAGAAATAGCAATTGTCATCCATTGCCATATTTATTTCCACCATAGGAGAAGCAAAGCAAAGCAAACCATCTGCACCCTGTAATAAAAAAAAATGGTTTTGGCAATCGATTTCATTATAATTACAACAACAAAATAGATAGCTCCACCTCCAAGAAAATAAATTTATGTATGTAGTGGAGTGCGTGAAATTGAGAGGAGATAAAAGATTATTAGTAGGCAATCGCTTTTGAGTCATGTTTGTAGTCTGCTTATACATGGCTTTTCCTGGGCCTGCTAAACTTCCCTTTTTCCCTATTTGTGACTAGACAATGATTGTGTTTTTCCTCTAGGCCTGGGCCTTGACCTATGTGATCCCTCCAAGGGTTGATACATGGATTTTGTGACCTCCTTTTGCTGGCCTTGGGTTGAGGTCGTGCCCTCCTTTAGCTGCCCATACAGAGTTGTTACCTCTTCACAGTTGCCAGAATTGAAACATGGCCTTCTTGGCCTATTTGAATTTGATTTTTAACTTTTTGAGCTAGGTCATGCCACGCCCCATCTTTCGAGGGCATACACAACCACTCTCGATTACTCGATTACAAATACTACGATAATTCAAGTTAAACTATATACTTCCTGAGGAAATGGTTTTAATGAAATCGACATTTGGAAATCAAGGTCAAATACTTAGAGAAAATCAGCTTCATTAGTCAGAAATTGCTCAAAGTCTTCAATATAAGCCCTATATTTTTCATTAAGTATTAACCATACGTCGGAACCGAGGGTTTGATTTTTATAGTTTGTGTTTGATCCCACAAGTTGTCGTGGTTGCAAACCTAGATCTAATTAAAAATTCCCCAAAATTATGTTTCCAACTACTAGCTTGGGGCTTGTTAAGGATGTCGAGGGACCACCCATTAAGAAATGGTCCAAGGCATTTGCTTGCTCTTTTCTTTGGTCGATTATGCTGACCCGGTACATTGTTAAGATGAAATTGAACATTTTGAGAGAATTAGGTTTTACAGACTCATGGCATTAGGATTCTTGTTAAGAGGTGGCTTAAGCTTCTATGGTCATCCGAGGATAAAATTCTGCATAATCTCAAATTTCTTGTTGAGGAATAGAATCTTTCTCATAATTTTGAGTCATCAAGTGGCTGAGTTATAGCATGGAGAAGAGACCTCAAATTTTGAGGATAAAATTTTGCATAATCTCAAATTTCTTATTGAGGAATATAATCTTTCTCATAATTTTGAGTCATCCAGTGGCCGAGTTATGCTGACCCGGTACACTGTTAAGATGAAATTGAAAATTTTGAGAGAATTAGGTTTTACAGAGGATGGTGTTAGGATTCTTGTTAAGAGGTGGCCTGAGCTTCTGTGGTCATCCGAGGATAAAATTCTGCATAATCTCAAATTTCTTGTTGAGGAATAGAATCTTTCTCATAATTTTGAGTCATCCAGTGGCTGAGTTATAGCATGAAGAAGAGACTGAAACCAATTCTCAATGCTCTCAGGGCCTCGATGATGATGAGCAAGTCTTCCAAGAAAATATGAAAGTTACCCTTGAATGCACTATATGTCCATGTTAGATGGGGATTTTCGTTGCAAAGTGGTGAGCAGGTTGCCAGTGGCAACAGAGGAGAACTAGGAGGAAAACCCATTGCAAGGGAGTTCAATTAGAGATATACTCAGAGGTTTCGAACTTGTCATAGTTAACAATTATTATGTGCACCGAAGATGGTATTCAAAGCTTCCTTAATCTAGATACAGAGACTGCAATTCCTTGCAGATCAAGAGAAACCACATGGTGTTGTGTACGAAGGTGAGGACAATGAAGAATGACGCCATTTTTTCTTGGACAAATGTTTTCCCTTAGCTCTGCTTTGGTTGCTTGTTTGTGGGTATTCCAAAATCATTTTTAAATGTTGCCTTCAATAATTTTTTTGGATTATATGTATTGGTGTGGACGAAATTTTGTGGATTGGTGTGAATGAGATTTTATGCATTGTATGTATTAATGTGGATGAAAAATACCTTACAGATAGAATGTATAGTGTTAGAATGTTGCAATTTAAATTTTGTTTCATATACGTAAATGAGTTGGTTTGCTTTGGTTCTCTATTTGTAGGTATTCCAAAAGCAATTTCACTTGTCTCCTTCAATTGCTTTTGTGGATTGTTTGTATTGGCGTGGACGATATTTTGTGGATTGGTGTGAATGAGATTTTATGCATTGTATATATTGGTGTGTATGAAAAATACCTTGTAGATATAATGAATAGTGTTAGAATGTTGTCATTTAAATTTTGTTTCAAGTATGTAAATGTAATTGGAATATTTAATGAAGCAATTTGACAATTAATAAAATCTCATTAGCGTATTCCATGGTCTTTCATTATGTGCACATATTTTACATGGTCAAAATAATGAACCTATGCGGAGAACGATATAAACAATTTGATTCAATAGCATGCATCTATTCTACCTTTTGGAAAACCGATATTCAAATATCAGTAGTTTGCATGAAGTTTGTTGATCAACATATTAGTGGACATCAAATTTGTAAAATAGAGGCATGTTTTTTCCTTTCCCTTTCTCAACAACTGCCCATATTTCTTATTCTATTTTCTCATTGGTAGAATGTTTGATTACACAATTAAGTTCTGGTTTGAGTCAGAATTGTTGGGAAAAAAGTCTTAAAAAGGTAAAAATAAAATGCCTGAAGACTTAACATTTGATCGGTTTCACAAATGGTGAGTGGAACTCTTCACGGTGGAAGGACAAGAGCCAATTGTACACAATTTATTTGCAACATGAACATTAAAGCATAATAGGCCAGAGCCGAAGAAGGCAATGTAGGGTTGGAATATGAAAACTATATTAACCTTCCCATTTAACAGTTTGGATAAATTTCTATACATGTCTGCAGATTTTATGGTTGTATTTGACAACCAAAATGCTCCATGACAGCCAAAATGCAGATTTCGTAAATGTATATGGTTCTGCAGATTTTATGGTTGTATTTGAGATCCAAAATTCTCCATGACGAACATTTTGACTGTCAAATTCCATCCTTAGAGGGAAAAGTGGCACAATATGGAGTAGAAAAACCAAATTTGGACAACGTAAATGCTTATGAGATTTAATCATGACATATGGATAGAGTTTATTCAATTTAGAAGGTGCATGTTTGAGTAATTTTTTAGCAGAATCCCGCCACGAAAAAAAGAAGAATGGATAAATCAATTCAGGTTTAACACGCTAAGTTTCTCTCCCGGTTATGCAATGTACACCCTTGACCGTGGCGTCCATTTTGACATGCTTCAGCACCTACAAAATTCAGCTAAAGAGGCCATATAACAGTGTTGAAGCCACAGATTGACTGTTATAGAGGGGTAAGGTAATTATTTCCATTCTAATCCATGCATTTACTATGAGGTTTTTAAGGAAGCTATCAACATTGAATAGTCAAGTTTTTTTTTAGAGAGGGAAAGACTTCCATTTAGTATTATTCTCGCTTATGTATGAAATCTATAAATAAATAAATTTATTCGTTGTTCTAGATCATGATGAAGCAATAAACTAAGTCTTGTATGTAATATTGTTATGCCCTTCAGCTAACACAGATGCTCCCATGGAATACGAGAGAGAATAAGAGATTACGTGATCAATTGCTAAACGATTTCCTTATATTTTTTTGCTAAAAGTCTATAAATATTTTGATTGATCATAGCCAAAAGGAAAGGCATCCATAACGGTCCATGAGTTTTTACTGACCATCATCAACACTTTAGTGCATCTCACTATACATCTATTGCCTATCTCTTTACAGAAAGCAAACATAATAACATGGTACAATCTTGCTATACATGTCCATTATGTATGTATGTATGTCTACATATATGTAGATATATATATGTGTATATATATATATATATATATATATATATATAT
>LPNX010926701.1:0-30357 GCA_001517045.1 Pseudotsuga menziesii
CTCTTCCACGCTCGTTTTCGCGATACTGTTCGGTGAAAATGACTCTCGGGTGGGGGACTGTGTGTTTTTATTTTTATTTTTAAATTTACAAAACGCGCACGCATTATTGTTACCTAGCCTACATGTCTGCTGACATGTCAGGCTCAGATTTACAATTCCAAGCGCTATGGAAGAGGAGCGCGTTATTTTTCTATGTAACATGAGCATGTTCCTAAAAAGTGAGGTTGCATCTAAAAGGTCCCTCAACTTCTTGCACACTCCCTATACCCTAGATAATTTGCAGAAGGGGGACAAGCACCCAAAGGAGATTGTTACACCCAACCGTCTCCTGAAGGAGCCAAGGTTACTTGCTTATGACCCTCGAGCCTATTCACTGAACCACTAGGACGAAGATTGCTAGATAATAGCACACACAGAACTCTCTGCAACTTAGCACTCAATAGAAAATTTAACTCAACAATTTCACTTTAGTTATCCCCTCATCCAATTTCTTGTGTGCATGACTTTTCAGTTTGCAGCAATCACAAGGTTCATTCACTTGGAAAAGAATGTAGTGAGCCTCCTGCTCAATTCGATGGTATTTATAAGATTTCCTAGGTCTTTGGATCAGTTTTGAAAATAAATGAGCCACCTGCTCAGTTACCCCTCTTAGGAAACATGACCACAATTTTAAGGATTTTGCTTCCTGCAACAACTAGAAAGTGAAATGCTATTGCTTCCACTTGTCAACCATCCTTCTATAGCTACTCTTTCCTCCTACTGGGTCAATGAACACTCTTTAAACAATATCCTTTAAATAGGTGTCTCTTCTATTTAATTATTAAAATAAATAAATATTCAATTACAGTCATCCTTGACCAACTTTGTCATAAAAAACTTTACAATAATTTTAACATAATGTTTTCTCAAATAATTTTTTTCATTCTAGGTGGGTTACAACCCCCCCCCCCCTCCTTAAGTTCAACATTGTTCTCGATGTTGTTTAAGTTTCATTCCGAGTCTTCCTGGAATAGAGCTGGATATGCCTCCTGCATATGACTCTCCAATTCCTAGGTTACTTCATCTGGACTGAGGTGTTTCCATTAATCCTTTACCTGTCCAATGGTGCGATTTCGAAGAATTTTTTTCCTCTTGTCGAGAATATAATGTGCTTCCACTTAAAAAATATCCTTTGGGTTCTACCTGAATAACATTCGAGTCAATCACATGAGTAGCATCATGCACATACTTTTTCAATATGAAAATATGAAAGAAATTATGTATTCTAAGATTAGGAGGCAAAGCTAAATGATATGCCACTGACCCCACTCTTCACAATATTTCGAATGGTCCACAATACCCGGGTGTTAATTTAGCACAACTCCCAAACTTAAAGGAGCTCTTTCTGGGTTTTACCTTAACAAATACATTCTCACCTACTCGAAACTCTTTTGGAGTTCTTTTAAGGTCCGCATGACTCTTTTTTCTGTCTTGGGCAGTTTTTAACTTGATTTGTACCTGTTTCACTGTTAGTTCCAAATATTTTAACAAGTCGGTTCCTAACATCAATCTGTCAACTGGATTACTCCATGTAATGGAGTGTTACATTTTCTACCATATAATATTTCAAAAGGACTAAGTTTAGCTAAAGATTGATAATGATTATTATACACAAATTCAACTAAGTGCAAATAATCTTCCCATTTCTTGGGATAGTCTCTAACATACATTCATAACATGTATTCTAGTATTTGATTGACTCTTTCTATTTGTACATTCATTTGCAGATGATAAGCAGTACTGAAATTCAATTTAGTATCTAGTCCTTTAAACAATGATTTCCAAAAATTACCAGTAAACTTAGGATCTCTCCCATAAATTATTATCTTTGGAATTCCGTGCAATCGAAAAATTTCCTTCATGAAGATGTCCGCAATGTTAGTAGATTTATGAGTTGTTTTAACAGGTATAAAGTGTGTTTCCTTGCTCAGTTTTTCCACTACTACCATTATTGAATCATTTTGTTTCTGATTTTTAGGCAAACCAGTTATAAAATCAAGACTGATGACTTCCCATTTCCAATTTGGAATTGGTAATGTTTGTAAAAGACCTGCTGGGTGTTGTTGCTCATCTTTAACTTGCTGACATTGTATACACCTAGCTATATATTCAGCCACTTCGTTATTCATATTAGGCAAAAAATACTCTTTTCTCAATATTGATATCATCTTTTTATACCCCGGATGTCCAAAATAAGGACTTTTATTTACTTCATTTAAAATCAACAATTTAATTTCTAGTATGTTAGGCACATAAAGTCTGTTTTTATACAGCATTAAGACTTTTTTATTTAAACTATAATCTGTATTTACATTTTCAAATTCATTCTGAGTTACATTTTCTCTTAGATTTTGGTATTATGTGTCCAGTTTTATCCCTTCTTCCAATTTATCATCTAATTATGTTTTATAAGTGCTAATGGCAGCTATAAAACTTGTTATTGCATTTCTGCTTAAGGTATCAGCCACTTTATTTTCCTTTCCTTTGATGTGTTTGATTTCAAAATCATATTCGCTAAGGAAAGCTAACCATCTAGCTTTCCTTGCGTTCATATTTTGTTGATCAAACAAATACTTCAAACTTATGTTATCAGACATTAACAAAAATATTTTACCCATTAGATGATGGCACCACATTTTTAGAGCATGAATTATGGTAGCACATTTTTAGAGCATGAATTATGGCAGCCATCTCTAAGTCATAAGTTACATAATTCTTTTCATGTGTTTTTAACTTCCTTGATTCATAAGCAATTACATGACCTTTTTGTGTCAGTACCCCATCCAATCATTCATTACATGCATCTGTGCATACACCAAAATCCTTGTTTGGATCTGTTATCTTTAGTATGGGTGTAGTAATTAACAGTTCTTTTAATTTATTAAAGATTTCTTCACACTTTTGATCCTAGGTAAATATTTTTTCCTTTTTCTGTAATGATGTTATGGGGTTCGCGATCTTCGAGAATCGTTCTATAAATTTTCTATAATAACATGTTATTCCCATGAATGAGCGTACATCAGTTACATCTTTGGGAACAGGAAAATCAATTATTGTTTTTATTTTATCCGGGTCTATTGATATCCCTTCCTCGAATATCATGTACCCTAGATAATATATCTATATTTATAAAATTTGTGTTTACTGAATTTAGCATACATTTTATATTCTCTTATAACTTGTAGTATTATATGCAAGTGTTCATCATGTTCTTCTTTCATTTTTGAATAAATTAATATATCATCTATAAAGACGACTGACAAATTTATCTAAGTATTTGCTTAAGACACTGTTCATTAAACACATAAAAGTTGTTGGGGCATTTGTTAGCCCAAACGGCATAACCACAAACTCATAGTGCACGTATCGGGTTCTGAAAATAGTTTTAAAAATATCTTCGTCTTTGATTTTGACTTGATGATATCCAGATTTCAAGTCTATTTTTGAAAATATCGTCGCTCTGCGTATCTGATCAAACAAATCATCTATGAGGGGCAGAGGATATCTATTTTTAATTGTCATTTTGTTCAGTTGATGGTAATCTATACATAGACGTAATGTATCGTCTTTCTTTTTAATGAATAAGACAGGTTATCCCCAAGGGGATACACTTGGTCTTACATAATTTTTGTCTATTAGTTCTTGTAATTTTAATTTTGATTTGTTAAGTTCTAGAATGTTCATTCGGTAAGGAGCCTTTGAATTAGGTACAACTCTTGGTATTAATTCAATCATAAAATCCATATCTCTCTTAGGAGGTAATCCTGGAATTTCTTCCGAAAAAACATCGAAGAAATCTTGTAGGATTGGAATATCATCGAATTTCAGATTATCTTCTTTATCCATATGTTCGTTATTTATTATATGTACAACAATGACTTTACAACCTTTTTCATTTGTAATGCTGAGATTTGTCTAACCAAAACTTTTCTAGGTATTTCTTTGACTGTAATTCTTTATCATTTAAACAAGTAAAAGTTTTTTGAAAATAGTTTAAAACTACATGATGTCTTTCTAGCCAATCCATACCTATTAAAACATCATAAGATCATAACCGTAATACATTTATCTTTACTTAAGTTTTGAACTGACTCATAAACAAGTCACAGTTTTCCACATAATTATCTACTTTTCTTTTCGCCCCTGTGACTAACTTGACCAACCAAGACTTTTCAAACTTTTTCAAAGATAAATTGCATTTTTCCACTATGCTAGGTGACACATAGCTTAAATTAGCACCTAGGTGAATTAGAATGGAAACATACTTGTTTTTGCATCATACTTTGTACATCCACGATGAATGTTTGATGTTCATCCTATTGATTTTCCAAGGATGCATTTATTCTAGGCATTTCATTTGCTACATCTCCAATTGTTTTCTCTTCCTGAATGGTATGCAAATTGTTGAAGTTCCCCTTTCTGTTCGAACAATACTTGGCATAATGCAGTCCTTGACATTCTCAATACTTTACAGGTTCTTTATGTTCATTATTTTTAACATAATTATTAGGCATATGTTCCTTGATAATTATTCTTAGAGAGATTCTAAGAATTATTTTCGAAACTTTTATTAGGCTTAAAACCTTTTCTTTTCCTATCAAAGTTACTTGTTCTCTTATTCTTCCAGTTAGGTATGCTTACTCTTTTCTTACTTTGTTCGTAAAAAATTTGGCTTTTTTCATTGCCTCGTCAAGGGTCTTTGGATTATCAAATTCAATTCTGTCCTTGAAACTAGTGGGCAGACAACTTAGAAACCTTTGTATTTTAGGCTTTTTGTCAAATATATATGGTACATATCTTAGTAAACTTAGAAATTTGTTACTTAAATCTTTCATTGACATTGATCCTAGTTTTAGTTCATAAAACTCTTTAGCTCTTTCTCCATAATAGTGTTCAGATAAAAACTTCATTTTAAAGTACATTTTAAAGACTCTCCTGGTTAAACACTTTTCCTTAATGTTTTTGAATCTTTTTATGTCCTGCCACTAAATGTCAGATTTTCCGGTTAGGTTGTAGATAGTCATCTGGGATTTCAATCTATTGGAGTTGTTATAAGTATGAAAGTAATTTTTCATCCTCAATAACCAAGCCTCAACTTCTTCACCCTTTTCCACTTCCCCGTAAAAACATGGGAGGTTTTATCTTTTTAAATTTTCCTGAGATTTCTTCCTAAGGTTTATACTTGCTTTTTCTAGCTCTACAGTTGCTTTCACTACTTTCACTTGTGTATCTATACCTTCTTCTATGCGACCTTGCGTTTACTCTTAAGGAAGATTCACTATCAGAAAATTTTAATTTCTTAACCTTATGTTTGTATTATATTGTTTAGGAATCAGTTTCATACGCATTCATTTTATCTTTCCCTCGGTTGTATATTTTGTCTAGTAAAATCTGATTTGGTTCCAAAATTCTCTCATTATCTACTTTCATAGTATGTAGTTCATATTTTAATTCTTTCACTGTTTGAAGTAACTATGAGATTTGATTATTTAATTCCACATAAATGTTGTCTGGATTATTGTGATGCGATCCATTTTCAGCAGATGCTTCAAATCCTTCAATTTCATGCAAAATACAATTTTATATTTCTGTAAAGAAATAAATTTAAAACATGATAAATATTTTTTGTTTCCTGTTTGTATGCGAGTGAGCCAATAAGGTAGTGTGTGGAAATTGCTCTGATACCACATGTAACATCTCCAAATTTACAAAATAAAAATAAAAAATTTAATATATGTCAATCTCTAATTTTGTAGGAAGGTAAATACATAAGATGTTAAACTTGACGTTTTAACAGTTGTGACAACCAATAAAAATATGTGCATTAGGTCTGACTGCAAGATAGACTCATATGACCTTTAAAAACTATGTTTAGTGTTTTAAACAAAGGTCCTTTTTGCGACAACACTTTGATGCAATGTATTATTATATTGTCACTACTTTCTTGTTGTTAATGTTACTTTACTTTCTGTGGGCTAAACTTGTCGTGGATGTTGTTTATGTTCTTCTAGGTCTTTGACCCTAGTTTTATGTTAGAAAAATGGGTCACATGTATTACTTAGATTTTTGCGGTTAATGCAAAATCTATGTATCCTTGTGCAGGTGTTGATTATGAAAAGCTTACGAAGCAAGGTATACAAATTACTCCTTAGCAAAGTCTAAGCACTTTGTCTTAGGGAAAAACAAGCTTACCTTAGACATACAATACATTATACAAGCATAACAAAAAGTGTTATGGTATCGAGCATGTAACATCCCCTTAGTACGCGACTAGAAATGGCAAAGTGTAAGTGAAAAACATTGTAAGTACTAATCCTAGACTCATCAAGCTATATATGAAATGAAAAATGCTAAGAGACGAAAAGCATGCACGACTAAAACGATGATTGGGGATGAATCCACTAGGGGGAGAGGCTAATAGCTAACAAGGCGTTGGGGATCCAGTAAAGTTTAACCTTGTTTCGTTACAATTTCGATGATGTAGTGAAAGGAAGTTAGCTACCCTAAGTAATAGTAGATTACAAACTCATCAAATTATGGGTGAGAGTGGCATTACAATTTATGAATATAAGACATTATCATATTGCCAGATCATGGTATAGCGGGAAAAATGGTTAAAGGTTCTAAGATTAAACTAAATTGGCTATGATAATAGAAGCCTTCAAACATTAAAAATGGTTAATCACCTTACCTTGTGAGGCTTCCATTATTCTTAAAACTAAGATTGGTTGCATTACTAAGGAAGCATGCCTTGTATTTTTATAAGTATATATATGAACGCCAAGATCTATGGGATATATATATATATATATATATATATATATATATATATTAGATGATTAGCATACATAATGAAGTTAAACTTCTCATTCCTCCACGAGGGGGATGTTACTCCTACCTCGTAAAAATCAAAGGTATGTAAAGGGAGAAAGCAAATATTATTACCTTGCATGCAATATAAAAACTTGGGTAATATTTATATATATGTAAATGGGTTATTACATATAACATAGATTATATATATATCTTATCACATAACATTATTTTATAGATTTAAAACTCGATTTATAGCATGGTTAACTTATAAACTTTTACTTGGCACGATTTTCCTTGGATAAAATCATGGGAGTCGTGATCATTGTATTCTTTGAAGTGGAAGAACCATATCTATTGGAGATCATCCTCCATGTTTTTGTTTTAAGATTTCTATACACTTGCGTGTTAAAGAATCAGATCCATTTTTAGTTTCATCCTCTGCATTTTTGGTAGAAATCGTTGTATTTTTTAAGGGGAAGAGCCAGATCTACTGTAGATCATTCTCCACACTTTTGTTTTTAGATTGCTTGATGTGTTACCAGTTCATATGCGTTTGCATTGTTTCAATGATTAACATATGAGGATTAGATCAGAGTTTGATCCATTTCAATACTGTGTATTCAAGACTGCATTTTCATTCTTAACTGAATGCTAGATCATTTGTTTGATGCATTTTCTAGTTCATATGTGTTTTCATTGTTTCAATGATTAAACATCTAAGGCTTTGATCAGATCTTGATCCATTTCAAGACTGCGTATTCAATACTACGTTTTCATTTCATAAAATAACGCTAGATCAATTGTTTGATGTATTTTTTCACATTCATATGCGTTTGCATTGTTTCAATAATTAACATCTGAGGATTAGATCAAAGTTTGATGCATTTTCTTAACTGAACGCTAGATCATTTGTTTGATGCATTTTCCAGTTCATATGCGTTTGCATTATTTCAATGATTAAACATCTAAGGTTTAGATCGGGGCTTGATCCATTTCAAGATTCTGTTTGCAATACTGTGTATTCAAGACTACGTTTTCATTTCTTAATTGAATGCTAGATCAATTGTTTGATGTATTTTTTCTCATTCATATGTGTTTGCATTGTTTCAATCATTAACATATGAGGATTAGATCAGATTTTGATCCATTTCAAGACTTCGTTTTCAAGGCTGTGTATTCAAGACTGCGTTTTCATTTCTTAACTGAATGCTAGATCAGTCAGTTGATGCGTTTTCCCAGTTCATATGTGTTTTTTATTGCTTGTGGCATGTTGATTAGAGTACTTGGCGTTGGAGGAGGAGGCCCTGGTTTCAAACTCATTGGCCTCTCTCCTCAATATGAGTTTATTTGTGCCATATTATGTGTTTTGTGGTATGTAGGCGTATTACATTGGTAAAGCACCCATAAAATATATATGAGACAATAGATATCAAATAAACTTCAATTATAACGCATAAAATATATATGAGACAATAGATATCAAATAAACTTCAATTATAACGCATGACAAATATTATGGTAGTTTGGCATTTGATTTGAGTTGTGACTTGTTGAAAAAAGTATAATTGTGGCGTTTAGGTATGGTGACATGTTATGTTATATCATATAATTTTTATATGCACATGTGTTTACTTTTCATAAAACGTTTCCTTTCTTTACAAATACACATTCTCCTATATGTTCCATTTATATATGATATTATATATAGATTTGATTTGTAATTCATTTATAAATAAGACCTCTCTTTATTTCCAAACTATAATCAACTCATGTATAAAGTAAAGTTTAAGTATTTTGATACTTCTAACAGATTGGAAGCAATTGATTGAGTAATTTTAAAGGACACAAGATGGACCTTGGGGTTACGTTACCAAGGCAAGTTATGGATGACTTATTTTAATGGTGAACCTTTTGAAATGATAGTCGTCTTATGCTTTTCTTAAGAATCCATGTCTTAAACGTATTAAGGAAACATGAAATAAATATATAGGGGAAGTATGATAGAATTAATTAATTAACTACAAGGATTGTGATCTACCCATGATGAAAATAAATTCCCGTTGTTAACCTTACTCTAGTGGATTCATTTCCCAGCTCGGGGGTGGATTCAAAGAGATAAACATACGTCAAATGAGGCCTACAGTTGGAGGAAAGTCGTAGACGCGTTTTCAGTCGCTCAATCTAAAAGAAGTATCTTTAACAGTTAACTGTGTTATAGGATTTAATTTATCTTGGTTATAAGTTTATGATGAAGCTATGTACTTGGATTTATATATTGATATTTAGTACTAACATGTTTTTTGGGATACATGACTACAAGCCTTGGCTGCAGAGGTCGTGGATGGGATCGAGACAACTCTTGAAAGACACTGTAGAGTGAAACCGTTGTATATGTGTATACCTTTTATTTAGTGTTTTTCTAACCTTGTCGGTTGGTCCAGGAAGGATATTCATGTGTCAGCTCTAAGGGTTGCGCCAAGAGAACAAGTACAAGAATGGTACCTTGTTATGAATGATGTAACTACGACTAAAAGAAAAGGGTTAATGTGCATCTATTATCTTATGCAAGGATAGTCGTGCGAATAATGTAAACAGTTGTACTTTATTATAATAATATTTTCTTGTGCAGATTAGTATTAGTATAACAATTGTACCTCCTTATAAGTTATAAATCAACATTAATTGGATGGTATTTTGGTAGAACCTTAGTATTAAAGAATGGTATAGTTAGATAGAAACGTAAGTTTCATTTATTAAGTATGATTAAATGGATATGTTTTAAAGGAAAAAGAAAACAAAAGTGAAAAAAAACTTACTACCACCTCGAGAATCTATATAGGTATTTGGGGTATGTTACAAATGGTATCATAGCATAAGTTACAAATACTCGGGCCTATATGGGCTCAGTCGAAGGAAACGAATGTAATTTAGTTGAACAACCAAAGGGACTTCATCTATAAGATGCATTACATTTCCAAGGATCAACAAGAGGTAACCGATAAGTCGTCTTCAAATCACACGTAAGTATGTTCCAATTGCTGAATCATTACAATGGCATAGCATTGTCTATATAGGAACACCGTATATGTTTCATTATATATATGAATGATCTTTTATAGGTAAATACTGGTCAATAAATATTTTCTCATACCCTACAATTAGTTTTCATTGAAGGGCTAAGTAATCTTTAAAACGATTGAAAAAGGTAGGCTATTGGAGTTAGGGATTTATGAATTATATTATTGTAAAGTCATTCTAGTTGTGAATATTGAAAAGTAAATTTTATACGCTAAACATAGGAACTCTCCTAAAGCCGTTGACTTGGTAGTTCAAAATAAAATGATTATCATCTTTCTCTATGTTTATTATTTTTTAGAGTTGATACTTTTCAGTTTCAACAATCATTTCATTGGAGTGAGTATGGTTGATACAGATTTTGATGACTTTATATAGCTAATTGAATTTGATTGAACCAATCGACAGGATTGCCAAAGATGATCATGATTCTTATTTTTATGCTTAGGGAAAATATTTTCTTACACAATTTGATTATGTTACACAAAGTGGTACTAACAAGTGAATTTGGCAGATGACCAGTATTCTTGGAACTTGATGAAATACAAGAACACAATATAGTATGCATGGTAAGAATATGATAAGAATCTGAATAAAGATCAAGGACTCACGAACAACTATGATAAATCATGAGTAAAAAGATAGGTGAACCTAATTGCTATTATTTTGTTGCATGTTGTAATTATCAAATATGCAAGAAACATTAAACAATTGATAGTTAAAAGAAATTTTCCTGGACTCAAGCAGGAGGTTGAGTGGAAAAGAAATTCCTAGACTCAAGCATAAAGGCTTGAGGGGAAAAGAACCTTTTTTCTGAGGGAAAACCAAGGGGAAAAATTGAGGATCCATCTCTACTTTTCTAAAGTAATTTTTCCTGAACTCAAGTAGAAGGATGGGTGGAAAAGCAATTCATGGACTCAAGCGAGAAGGCTTGAGGGGAATTGTGAAAGAGTCTGTGATATCAATGGCAAGACCTAGGCACAAAGTGTGACATCTGGAAAACAAGACCTTGTTTGATTTTTTTTTTGAGGAATTTTTTTTTGAATAACAATCAAAAGGGAGAGTAACCTCAAAGTTTTAGCTTGTAAGACCAATTAGTGTCAGCAACTCAAGAGAGAGTTATGTGTTCAACGAAAAGCTGTAACTCAAGGGAGAGTTTGTTGATAAACAAAAGTGTTGTTGAAAGTTGTTCAATTTCATCATTAAACAATAAAACACATGTTAATGATTTTCCTAATAACTAGACTGTTGAATGTTTGAATGTGTAAGTGTTATGAATACTTAAGCGGGAAAATTCCTTCAAGGACGAGGGTGAAATGGTCAGTTTTAAAATTTTAATGCTCAAAATTATGTGAAATAGATGACACTAAATTGTGAACGAAATACATGAAAGAAATGTCTATCTCAAGTTGAGGACTAGTTAAAGCATCCAACTACTGGAGGTAAAAGACGTCCTCCAAAAAAGATAAGTAAAACATAATTACTTAAAGGTAATCATGTATTAGGTATTCTTATGATGATAAAGGCACAAACAAAAGAAAAATATGTTTCGTAGATTGCAAATGTTGAGTTGCAGAAAAGACTTGTTGTTTATATTCAAAGTTGGATTATGGCTTAATGATATGTTTACTGAATAAAATTTGGAAGACCTTCCTTTGTTGCACAAAAGTGCGAGTTATGAAGGATAAAATCTTGAGGGAATCACAAAATATTGAAGAAAAGATGAATAACATCGCGAGCGATGCAGAAGCAAGCAATAAAAACTTGAAGGGAAATGAACACAAAACCTTGGACGAATATGTAACACCGAGGACAGTGTTACTTCTGAGGGGGAGAGTATGTAACATTCCCTCAGTACGCGACCGAAAATGACAAAGTGTAAGTGAAAAAAAATGTAAGTACTAATCCTAGACTCATCAAGCTATAGATGAAATTAAAAATGCTAGGAAACGGAAAGCATGCATGACTAAGCGATGATTAGAGACGAATCCACTAGGGGGAGAGGCTAATGGCTAACAAGGCCTTGGGGATCCAGTAAAGTTTAACCTGGTTTCATTACAATTTTGATGATGTATCAAAAGGAAGCTAGCTACCCTAAGTAATGGTAGATTACAAACTCATCAAATTATGAGTGAGAGCGGCATCAAAATTTATGTATATAAGACATTATCATATTACCAAAATCATGGAATAGTGAGAAAAATGGTTAAAGGTTCTAAGATTAAACTAAAATGGATATGATAATCGAAGCCTTCAAACATTAAAAATGGTTAATCACCTTACCTTGTGAGGCTGCCATTATTCTTAAAACTAAGATTGATTGCATTATTAAGGAATCATGTCTTGTATTTTTATAAGTATATATATGAACCCCAAGATCTATAGGATGTGTGTGTGTATTAAATGATTAGCATACATAATGGGATGTGTGTGTGTGGGCCATGCCAATTTCTTTAAATCGACTGAAGCTGTAAGTTTTTGAATCACGTGGTTATAGTTATTTGAACTACATATATTTCCTGGAAGATCAGATCATCTATTTTTTTTAAGATCATTGGTTTGTTCGAGACGATCCTTTGCATTTTTGGTAGAAACTGTTGTATTATTTGAAGTGGAAGAACCAGATCTCTTGTAGATCATCCTCCATGTTTTTGTCTTGAGATTGCTATACGCTTGGATGTTAAAGCACCAGACCCATTTTTTGTTTTATCCTCTGCATTTTTGGTAGAGATCGATGTTTTCTTTGAAGTGGAAGAACCAGATCTATTGGAGATCATCTTCCACATTTTTGTTTTAATATTGCTATACACTTGGGTGTTAAAGCATCAGATCCATTTTTAGTTTCATCCTCTGCATTTTTTGTAGAAATTGTTGTATTTTTGAAGGGGAAGAACCAGATCTACTGTAGATCATTCTCCACGTTTTTGTTTTTAGATTGCTTGATGTGTTTACCAGTTCATATGCATTTTCATTCTTTCAATGATTAACATATGAGGATTAGATCATAGTTTGATCCATTTCAAGACTGTGTATTCGAGACTGCGTTTTCGTTCTTAACTGAACGCTCGATCATTTGTTTGATGCATTTTCTAGTTCATATGCGTTTGCATTGTTTCAATGATTAAACATCTGAGGATTAGATAAGAGCTTGATCCATTTCAAGGCTATGTTTGCAAGACTAGGTATTCAATACTGCATTTTCATTTCTTAATTGAACTCTAGATCAATTGTTTGATGTAATTTTTCTCGTTCATATGTGTTTGCATTGTTTCAATAATTAACATATGAGGATTAGATCAAAGTTTTATCCATTTCAAGACTGTGTATTCAAGACCGCGTTTTCATTCTTAATTGAATGCTAGATCATTTGTTTAATGCATTTTCCAATTCATATGTGTTTGCATTGTTTCAATGATTAAACATATGAGGATTAGATCGGAGCTTGATCCATTTCAAGATTGCATTTTCATTTTTTAATTGAACGCTAGGTCAATTGTTTGATGTATTTTTTTTTTGTTCATATGTGTTTGCATTGTTTCAATGATTAACATATGAGGATTAGATCATGGTTTGATCCATTTCAAGATTGCATTTTCATTTCTTAACTGGATGTTAGATTAGTCGTTTGATATGTTTTCCCAGTTCATATGTATTCTTTTATTAATTGTGGAAAGTTCGTTAGAGTACTTGGCATTGGAAGAGGAAGTCTCGATTTCAAAATCGTTTGCCTCTCTCCACAATATGAGTTTATTTGTGCCATATTATGTGTTTTGTGGTATGTAGGCATATTACATTGGTAAGGTACCCATAACATATATATGAGACAATAGATATCAAATAAACTTCAATTATAACCCGTAACAAATATTATGGTAGTTTGGAATTTGATTTGAGTTGTGACTTGTTGAAAAAGTATAACAATGGCGTTAAGGTATGGTGACATGTTATGTTATATCATATAATTTTTATATGTACATGTGTTTACTTTTCATAAAAGTTTTCATTAGAGCAAATTTCAACTCAAAATGGGCCTTACAACCCTAATTCAAATTCCATGTCATCATGTGTTAGCCAATGAAATTGCTTTAAATTTGAAATACCGTATAGGTCTTAAACAATTTCTTAATATAAATTTGGGGAAAGGTATCATATAAAAACTACTTTTTTTGTTCGTATTTTCAACATATCTCCCTGTGTTTTTACTTAAATTTTGATCGGAAGAGCTCATTGGATGCGAAATCAAATTCCGCATCCAACGAGTACCCACTATGCATACTTTTGACGGACCTTGCTACCCCAAAAACAAGAAATATCTGAATTTTTTTTTACTTAAATTTCGATTGGGAGAGCTCGTTGAATGCAAAATCAAATTCCACATCCAACGAGTACCCACTATGCATACTTTTAATGGACCCCGCCACCCCAAAAACAAGAAATACTTGAAAGAATGTGATAATGACATCATCATCACATTTTTTTAGGTATTTCTTGTTTTTGGGGTAGCAAGGTCCCTCAAGCTCTTTCCAGATGATAGATCTTGGAAAGAGATTTGGAGTGGCAGGTCTTGGTGGTTTAGGGCACATGGCTGTGAAGTTTGGGAAGGATTTTGGCCTGAAAGTTACAGTTATCAGCATGTCTCCTACTAAATAAAAATAAGCTAGAGAAGCTTTAGGGGCAGATCATTTTTTAATCAGCAAAGACCAGAAGAAGATGGAAGTTTGTGTTCACTGTTATCAATCTTTCGTCATCACATCACAATTATATTTTACAAAATTAAAAGTAAAATATCAATAATAATAATGTTAGAATTTATTTATTAATTTACTCAATGAATTTGGAATTACCAAGTGTGAAGAGACATCGAATCCTGCACATAGTTGAAAGAAAGAAAATATATACATATTCCCACTGTCTATAACAATATTAGTAGATAGCTAGATTTTATGAAGCTTGACAAGTGCTCAGTAGGGACCTGAGGTCGATCTATGGAATAGTTGTTACTATGTTAGAATTATTGAGTTATGTATATAAATGTGAGTTGCAACAAAAATAATCATACATTTACTTAGAACTGCAAACGAACACTAAAATGCAAGTATGTAAACATTATCTAGAATATAAGAAAGTGGAAAGGGGAAAACATGTTTTTTTGTCTAGAGTGGAACCTGAATTTAGCTTCTTGCTTCTTAAGCTCTTTTCACATTGGTGACTCTATTGTCCATTTCCAAGGTAAACAATCCTTCGTGAAAGAATCTACACAGGTTGAACACGATTGATGAAACAATTTTACAATATTATTGATATGAAACAGATGCCACTCCTCGGAAATATTGCTCGAGCAATGCACCAAGCAAAGTGCATTCTATTTAGGTCATCTACTTTTTCTAAGTTGAATTCCACATAATGTTCCTATCTAGTCTTTGTTTCATGTTTGCACTATGTACAGAGGAATAGATTCTGGACCATTTTAAAATTGCATGTATTGTAGATGCACCGAAATGGAGGGGTAACAACACTTTTGGCTCAAAGTATTCCATGTATCTGTTAAACTGAGTTATAAAAAAAACACATAGATGCAAAGAAAATATAGAATGTTAGTGTTTTCACAATGAAAAAGAATAAGGGGAAAACACGTTTTTTCCTCTTGACAATAGTTGAATTTTGTTCTATGCATTTTAAAATTTATTTAGCAGCAAAATAGAGGAACGAGCCAATGTTGTGAACAAACCTACCTTTTTTATTCAACCATTAGTATAAGGTTTTGAATTGCATAGTCATCATTCAAAGGATCAATAAATGTGGTTGTGGAGGTTCATATTAAGTGAACTCCTTTAGATACGTTTCTAACAATGCTTTTGAACCAATGAAATGGAGGATCATCAGATGCAAGTTTTTCTTGCATCTACAAGAAAAGATCTTTATATGATTTGTTGATCTAAATATGAAACACCATTAGCAAAAACTATCACAGTTTCATAGAAATTGGAAATGGGGGAATATATTTGCGCCTATTTTTCTTCGTTCAAAGAAGGAGATGAAAAAACACAAGCAAACATTTTGGCAGTGAAGAAATGTGCATGAAAAAAGTGATATCTACGGTTGCATGGTAATTTTTTGCCTCTTCGTCTTTGATATATAAATAAATTGGTCTATGGTTGTAATATGTTGCAACAACTATTGCTACAATAGAGCCAAAAAGACAATTCTAATTTGATGATAAAATATCACTAATTGTCATATCTCGACGTAGTTTGCACATTCTACAAGCTTGATCAATAGTCTCATCCATAGTATTTGTCAATATCAAAATAGAGTAATTTGCATCGCTTTTCTCATATTGACAATTCCTTTTCCTCCCAAACCTGCTGATTCTAATGATTTTCCGAGGCTGCAAAAAACCACAAAACCATTTGATCAAATTGTCATTTACACTAGCTTCAATAGTCATTTGTCCATCTCTTTCCACCAACTCTACATGCAAAATGTTTGTCTTAATAGATACATTTTGTCTTTTGTTATGTTCAGGTTTGTATACCAGCCAAATATGTCCTTCAAAAATGTTGTTAGATGTTGTTGTGCAATGTTGTATGATAGTATATTATTGCAATGGTATTTGTTTTAATATCCGAGCTACAGAGTAGCAAAGCAAGGGGAGACATCAAGTTTGAACATAATGACAACTTAGGTTTTTGAAATAGATTTGATATTGATGAAGTGTGCTAGAAACAAAAAAGTAGGGATTCAAAATTGGTGACAGCATCTTTGTGTTGTCAGGGTTTGACATTATGTCCTGCTATTGGGCTATTTTATTTTATTTTGACACTTTTCCTACTACTAGGTGATTATCTTGTGATGTGGTCTCCAAGGAATCTTGCAAACAATAGGAACTTTTTATTTCCTTTGTGACTATCTTCGGAAATCTAGATACAAATTATGTGAACTGCAGGCATGTCACGTCCCAGGTAAGAAAGGTAGGTGCAAAACCATTTCAAGGGATTTAAATAAAAAAGAAAACAAAAAATATGCATCAACAGAGAACTAAATGTTGATGGAGAAAATGCAATTGCAAGAACAATGAGGAGTCGCAAGAGCAACGAGCAAGAATTACTTTCCCAAAATGGTTTTTTCTCTATCGCAAGTTCCATTAACATGTTGATTTTCTTTTTTGTTTTGTTGTTTTATTTTTTCTTTTTGTATGTATTGAGTAAGTTTTCAAAGCACCGTTTTGGTTTTTTTGTCTATTTTTTGTGTTTGGCTATTTTCTTTCCTTTTTTATGCATATCTAATAATATTTAAAAATTGGGTTATTTTCTTAAGCACAGTTTGGTTTTCTCACAAAGGAAAAATGGTTTTTTTGCTATTCTATGGTTTATGTTGTACAAGCTTTTATTTTTATTGAAGTGTTGTTAGTGTTCATAAGAAGAACATTGTTTTCTTTCTGTTGCATTTACATTTTCTGCTCTTTGTTTTTTTTAAGCTAAGAATATAGTTAAAAAAGTAGATTCTAAACTGAACATGACTTTCTCTTTTTTATCAATTTGCTATGGTTCAAGAGGGAAGTGGCATTAATATGAGCCAAATAAGAACGTGAAACATTGATGATGATTCTACAAGTTTGTGCAGAAGTCGTCAGCATGGAATTTGATTTAGTCACTGGTTTTGGTCTTTTCAATGTCAACCCTTTATTTGCAAAAACAACAATTTTCTTGTAGATGGTGTTTATAAACAAATTAAGTGGTCTTTATTTTTTATTAGTGATTGCATTGTCCATGAAGAACATATTAGGTGGTATTTTTAGGGATCAACAAGAAAGTGGGATTATGTTTAGTATGATAAGCATTTGAAACATTGAAAGAAAGATTATGATTCTGTAAGTTTTTCCAAAACTGGTCAAGCATGAAACCTAAATTGGTTGTTGGTTTTGTTGTATTCAATTTCAATCCTTTCATTTGCATAAACGATTGAAATTTTATTCTCAACAATGTTTCTTGTAGCATGCCATTGTTAAATTAACCATATTAGAATATGTGCACCGATTTTGCTGCTTGATAGGATGCAATCCAATATGCAAAGAAGGATATGAAGAATAGAATGTGGTCTATTATAGACATTTATCATGACTTTTAAGACATTGCTACGAAACATTAGTTCAGTGGAAATTGCCTCAATGGAACTTTCTATGTGATTTTCTGTTTTGATTATAGGAATTTTTTTTTCAATTGACATAAGGATACCATGTACTGAAAAATGTCGATAGGAACTTGTATTGTTCTATGAATTTTGTTTCATTTGGTGATGCTACCAAGTGTGCTTCTTGCAAACATAAATTTTTTTAGTACATTAATTCAGGGTCATTTACAACATCATCATTGTGAAAAAGAAAATTGCATGTGTTTAATGAACAAGTAAGAAAATGTTCAACATTTGGCATTAAAATATGTATATATTAGTAGATAATTTTGGGTAGAGTGAGAAATTATTTTTTTTCAAATCTGTTTAAAAAATAAAGACATTTGATATCTTTAACACGAGAGAGAACTATGTAAATAATCCCATGTTTTCTAATTCCGTTTGGATCAAATGCTAATTTCTCCATTGTTGTTTAACCTTTTTTAAAATTTTGTATTATAAAAACAAATTTCATTCGAAGAGATGTAATTTCTCTTTATGCTTGGTAAATCTGAAACTAAAATAAATTTATACTAGTTTTTTTTTATCGCAAAAACCTTTTATTCTCATTCGTAATATAGTTTTTCTACTATTGTTTTATGATAACAAACAACTAACCATTGAATTGTTATAAAATATAAAACCCACTATTTTTTCAATTTTACTTACTCTTTTTTTTGGCAATAAAATCCACAATCCACTATTTTTCAACTTTACTCACTATTTCTTTAGGAAAATCTTTAAACTTCCTTGCACAGCTCTTTGGCTGCCTTGGTGACCCTTATTACCTACCAAACACTAGAGATAGATTTCTGGAAATACCAAAGACTATGAAGAATGCAGCACAATAAACTTGTATCATTTAAAACATTCTTATAAAAAGTTATGTAATCAAGTTCATATCTTTTGAACATATCCAAGGGCACCTCTTCTATTAATATCCATTTATGAAACCTTCCTTTGGTTGGGAAGGCCATCAATAGAATAGTGCTGACAAGTAGCTCTATGCTTATCCAAATAGCTTGCAACTTGTACTCTTTTGTATCATTTCTATTAAATATTCTTTATCACTGAAATTCCACAACTTCTGATCTTGTTTTTCAATAAAGGGTATAGGTTGGTATTTTACAAATCCCTCTACTTTTGGGAAAAGACAGTAAATACAATCTCTATAATGTGGTTGTCACCCTTTGATCTTGTACAAATCCCTCTACTTTTGGGAAAAGACAGTAAATACAATCTCTATAGTGTGGTTGTCACCCTTTCTTCCTGCTTGTCTGACATGCTCAAAAGTTATGGGCTAATAGCAAAGCACCAAAGCACCAAGTGTTTTCAGTACTATTGATCCATTCATTCAATGCATCAATTACGTGTGAGAGATAACTCATGCAATGCATAAATTACGTATAAATTGGCTAAGTATTTGTGGGATCATTACATTTTTTTGGTTATCTTGATAATATAAATATCCAGGGAATGTCTTTCTTGGATTCTTAGTTTGCTTATCTCTTTCTCAGGGCACAACAAAATATCTTGACTACATACTCAATACAGTATCTGCTCCTCATCCCTTAGAACCCTTTCTCAGCTTACTCAAAACTAATGGAAAACTCGTTATGGTTGGTCTCCCGAGAAAGCGAGTGCATTTTTCTCATATTGCTGTCGTATCTGGTGAGAATTTTTTTTACGTAAATTTTGTTAGGAGTTTTTTATATTGTTGATTGCTATTTGAACAACATTTTGATAATGGCAGTAGCGGAGGTACTGAAATTTTGAGTCTGTTTAATCAGGTCGACGACTTGTTGGGGGAAGTATGATAGTGGATATTAAGGAGACGCAAGCGATGTTGAATTTTTGTGGTGAACATAATATATCTTGCATGATTGAGAAGATTTATGTAGATTATGTCAACACTACAATAAAGTGACTGGAGAAGCGAGACATGAAGTATAGGTTTGTGATTAATGTTGGCTAGTCCTTCAAATAGAATGAGAGTGCATCATGCATGTGATCTATGTTGGAGCAGGGTCCTGCAGCTACAGAAGAAGCTACCAGTTTAGCGGAAAGACAGTTTTGGCGGAGAGGAGACAAGATAGAGTTACAACACTGTAGCAGGTTTCTAGCTGGAGATTAGAGCCGGAAACCGTGATCGTAGGGGCAGAGAAGTCAAGAAAGACAACGGTACCTGAGCGACTGAGAAGAGAGAGCTCACCCACTGCATTGAAGGCAGCGGCGGAAGACAGGAGGGCTCAACTACCCTCATAAAGGAAAAGAAGCAACGAGGCCAAGGCATTGAAGACGAAGGACAGGAGAAGGAAGCGGTGCACAGTACCCATGATCAGCGCCGGGAAGCATGGAAGACCGCAGAGAGCTGTGGTGTGACGAAAAGTGGCTACCTCAAGTACAGATACACCGACTGTCACTAATTAGGGTTTGGGTTACTGTTGGGACAGGCCCACAGTGTTGTAATGGTGAGACCTTCAGGCCGCCTATAAAGGGATATATCTTGTATTGTAAAGGTTGTTGCTAGTGAGATAATAGTTGGGCATTTTGTGGGTTTTGTTGATTATTAGGAAGTGATAGAAGCTAAGCTCTGGTTCTGTTATTAGCTATAGTATCTTACTGTAACCAGTATCTGGCTCATTGAGCTTGAATGTAACGATCTGCAAGGATCGACGGAGAGGGAAGAGTATATTGTAGGAGTGCAATATAGTGAAGAAAAGAGATCTAAGAGAGAAGATCTTAAGCTGCATATGCGGTGCAGCAGAACTGTGTTTACCTTCCCTTGAGCTATAATAGAAACACAATTCTGTGGACGTAAATTCCATCCAGGAGGTGAACCACGTTAAAATCGCGTGTTATGTGATTGATTTATGTGATGTGTTTACTTATTGCAATTATCAGTTATTCTATGAGCCTTGATTACAATTTAATGTATGTATGCGTTAATCAGTTTACAACAATATAGGAGGGTAAACATAAGTTGAAATCTTTGGCATGTTGTATGCGGGTTCAGTTATGCTTTGCTTGAAACAGTCGCTAGTCGCAGTGTTAAACAGCTTGTCACGTTGAGTCTTGCAAGTCGACATGAACAACGCTAAGCGCGTTGAGCCGCGGGAGTAGGTTATCGCAAGGAGGCGATACCGCACCGACAGAGGAGCTGCGGTGCGCGATACCATAGGTTAAGGGCTTAGCGTTGGGAGGAAGTTACGTGTCACCTGGTGCACGGCGATGCGATAAGGTTGGAGTCATCGCGAGTCAGTGAAAGTGTACGACGTGGAAAGGGACCGCACAACAGTAGAAGGGATATCTCGCGGCTAGAAGAGTTGCGAGATGAGGAGATCTCGCGACGCGAGCAGAAGGTCGTACGACGCACAGAGAAAGGGGCCTCGTGGCTAGCAGAGCTTCGAGTCGCAAGTAGGATTGCCACAGAACCTGGTCCAAGATGCTTGAGTCCTTGGCAAACCCATTAGAATCACTTCGGGTGAGATTTCAGGCCGCTTCGTGGTCTGTCGCCGAAAGGGCCAGTGAGCTAGGTGTGTTGTTGGTTAGATACCGTAAACCCGGGTCTGCCCATTATAGCCAATAAATGGTTCCGTTGCCAGTTTTGAATAGACTGAGAACTGATGTTCTGGTGGCTCCCTACTAGAGACGAACTCAATGAGTGGGTTTGGTCTAACCTGAAAGAGTTTGCTGAACGAGAGAACAAGAGCCCTAAACTGAACACAGAGTCCTGGTTACAAAAACACATCATTATAGACATCCATGCGATATTTTTTTCAACCTTTGGAAATGAGCTTTATGACTGGTTAGCAAAGCTAACTGATACAGGCATATTCAAAAAGAAAAGAGACATTGTCTGGACATCGGAGCTGATTCAAACCGTGGAGAACCTTGATAATCCCCTCACGAGGGCAGTAGACTTCTGGCTTGCGAGTGTGCTAGGAGGCTTTGTCACAGAGTTTGCAGTTGACCAGATGAAAAGATTCAGCGAGGCTGAGTGCCACTTCTTCAAAAGATATCATGGTAAGTACCTAAGATCTTTAAACTTGTCCATCAAGATGCTATTACATGAAAAAGGAACAATGGATCTAGTTTCAGATGAATAAGTAGAAATAGTAATGTCACAAGAGTTCGAAAGTGATTTTGATGACATTGGAAGAACAAGAAGTGGAAAGAAGTATAAAGTAGATTTCAGATCTCCAATATTTGAGGGCAGTTCAGATAATACCAGATAGCAGAGTCATAGTACCACAGAAGGAGCAGAGGGGGGTATCCCTTACCACCTTTATACCCCACAGAAACAGACCAGAACTCAGAACAATCCCGTAGGAACTCCATCCAGTAGCTCGCAGACAGTACCTACCACTGCTACATCACCTCCACCTACACCACCGAGTGGTAGTAACACAGTAAATCAACATCCACCACGAAGACATAGAATGGGGGATGATATGAAGCTACCTATATTTAAGGGAACAGGGGAAGAAGACCCAGAGCAGCATTGGTTTCTATGTGAAGCCATGTGGACCATTAAAACAATCAATGACGATAACCTTAAACTTGTATAGCTGGTCACTACACTCAGAGATCGAGCTTTAACATGGTACATAAAGTATACCACAGTACCCAGGACACTTGCCCAGGTCAAGACCGCCATGATTAAAGAGTTTAAGAAACCTAAGTCTGAGTCACAGTGTATTACAGAACTCAAAGACATCAAGCAGCTACCTACAGAGTCGGTGTGGGACTTCGATCAGAAATTCAAAGCCCTTACCGACCAAGTCAGTTTTGAGTTCATGCCGGAGCAGCATAAGGAATGGTTTATTGCAGCACTGCTCCCTCAAATTAGACTGTCGCTAAAGCAAAAGAAACTCCAAATGCAGGATGACGCGATGGAGATGGCGATGAAACTAGAGGCTTCACCTCTAGCTGAGAACAGTACAGGCATGGCAACTTTACAAAATCAATTGGCTAATCTCACATTACAGTTGCATGAACTTAAGAAAGGGAAAGAGGTTGCGCAAGACATATGGTGCATAAAATGTAAAGCACAAGGCCATAGTAAAGACACTTGTCCGGTCTTTGTAGAATATATAGCAACAAGGGCTCCTAACCCCTTACCACAGACCCATGGACCATGGTGTGAAATATGCAAAACGCGAGGACATCTACCTCACCAGTGCCCCTTACTTTAGAAGTACGTGCAGACACCTATGAACCTATACTGCGTCTTCTGCAAGTCTGTGGGCCATGATCAACACGATTGCAGAGCCTATGATATGATGGTTGGAGCAAAGCAAGACTTGTACAGAGTCCAGTCAGAGACACAGGGTCCAGCAGCAGGACCACAGCCTGATCCGGCTTACGGTGGCCGTGGAGGAGGATTCAGAGGACGAGGCCGTGGAGGAGGCTTTGCTCGAGGAGAAGGTTTTGGCTGTGGTTATGGCCCAGTTACTTGTTATAACTGCGGAGTTGTAGGAAACTATGCTAGGGACTGTCAGAGCCCCACTACCACATGTAATTATTGTAAATCTTATGAACACACTATTGAGGAGTGTCCTACCTTGATAGCTAAGATCAGATAACCTAAGACAGCAGTACACCAGAACATCCAGCTTATTGCTGCTGAGCAGGCAGAGCCAGAACCAAGAGTCAATATTGTAACTCGTAGCAGTGTTTCTACCAGTGGGACATCGCAGGAGACGGAAAAGAACACAGGACAGCAGTGGGTGCACAAAGCTCCTAGTAAAGCAACACCACTTGACCTGCAGAAGAATAAACAAACATTTCACGAAGCCAAGGCTTTCTTTGATGAACCTACGCAATCAGGATCGCAGGTACCACAGTCTAGGGGCGTACCGCAACAACCACCTTGTGGCGATAGCCTTGTACAGACACCGCAGGCTACCACATCAGGAAGATGCGATGAGGACGAGATGACAGGAAGTGTACATTCCTTCCTGTGGAGTTGTATAAAACTTGTAAGAAATGAGCAAGCTATCACAGAACTTTAGTGCATTATAGATCAGTGTCAGCCATCTTCTTCCGCGATCAGTACACAACATGCTATTCATAATATTACAGGACATACAAGAACGAGAAGAGAGATGCGACTTACAAGGGAGGTGGGAGAATTTGAAATGGATGAGGTAATCCTAGATCTAGGATCGGACGTAAATGTTCTGACTAAGTAGACATGGGAACAGATGGGTAGCCCTAAGTTAGTCAGATCACCTATCCACCTGAGATTAGCTAACCAGCAGCGAGTATCACCTCTGGGTCGGCTACCGCAGGTGCCAGTTGACATTGACGGAGTTCGCAGCTTTACAGACTTTGAAGTTATATAAATCATTGGTGACAGTAAACCGTATCCAGCACTACTAGGCATTGATTGGGCGATCGGTAACATGGCTGTTATCAACCTAAAGAGAAGATAAATGACCTTTGAGGACGCGCATATCTGGGTCATCGCACCGTTGGATCCTTTCTAGGGTCCTAGATATATTGAACCTATCCGAGCAGAGGAGGAGGAACGTAACATGGAGAGTCTCTATCAGATGACCACAAACCAGAGTGACTATGTCAATCCGACAGAAGATGGGAACATTAGTTGGCGATGCGACAGCTCATGCGCATCAAATTCAAATGTTGGTCTAGAGAACTGGCAGAACATACTTCACGAAGTCTCAGCGCGCAGGTGCGCGTACTTGACTAAGTCACTACGATGGACTGGCGCAGAGATCAATGAGATTCCATCGTATCATGGTCTGACAGATATCCAGGACTTCCTTGAGCAGTTTGAGCAACAGATTCCTTACGAGTAGAGGATCGCAGCTATGGACCTTGCAATACGAGCCACACCTACAAGATGGTGGTACGCGCATAAAGAGAACATTGCATCATGGGATGACATTAAAAGATTGATGGTGATCAGATTTTCTGTCGACAGAGAGTATGTCCCGCAGAAGTACACAGGAGAGAGTGACCCCAGGTCACACATTCAGACATGCGCACAAAATTGGTCGGACATTCCCGAGGATGAATGGGTTCACCGATTCATTCATACTTTGGACATAGTTCCAAGGAACTGGTATACAGAGACTGAATTGCGCAAGGGAACAACAACATGGCCACTTATGATAGATAGCTTTCTACTCACCTTTGCTTTTGAATCTGAGTATCCAGGTGTTGATCAGGCCCTACAAGTAATAAAGAGCAAGATATTTGAAGACTGTACCATATCAGTACCAGCTAGAAGAGGCATTAGAGTGTTATAATTTTACATCAGAACTAGAGGAGGCGGATGAAGACCCTTGCAACACCAACATTCCAGATTCAGAAGGGACTCACGATGTTGAGGGACTACAGTTAGAGATTCCAGCAATCACAGAGCCCATCAAGATTAAAAAGATCCATATTGGCACAGACGCAGAACCTAAGTTTGCCTCTATTGGAGACTATTGGAACAATGAAATAGTTGGACAGATCGCCGACTTGTTGCATGACTATTAGGACCTATTTCCCACCAAGTTCACAGAGATTAAGGGAATAGTTGGCGACCTGGGAGTCATGAGGATACCATTGAAGGAGGATGCTATACCAGTAAAGCAGCGTCCCTACAGATTGAATCCACGATATAAAGAAAAAGTAAAGGATGAGATCGATAAGATGCTAGCAGCAGGCATCATTGAGCCGGTAGAAGAGAGTGAATGGGTTAGTCCCATGGTCGTACAAGAAAATAAAACCAAAGGGGACATCAGGATCTGTGTCGATCTGTGCAAGCTCAACGATGCATCGCTTCACAATCCATTTCCGACACCGTTCACTGATGAGGTATTAGACAACGTGGGAGGACAGGAGGTCTACTCATTCACCGATGGCTTTTCAGGCTACCATCAGATCATAATACATCCAGAAGATTGATCCAAGACCACCTTTACAACAGAATGGGGCTCGTTCTAGTATACGGTAATTCCCTTTGGTCTTAAGAATGCACCAGCTATATTTTCTAGAGTAGTAGTTGTTGTATTTAAAGAATACATTCATAAATTCCTAGAATTATATTTTGATGATTGGACTGTATTTGGACTCGTTGACAAGCACGTAGGAGATCTAAGACTAATGTTAGAGAAATGTACGCAGTACCAGATTTCTCTAAACTTGAAGAAATGTATATTTTGTGCACCATTTGGTATTTTGTTGGGTCACATTGTTTGCAGACAAGGCTTGATGGTAGATCCCGCAAAGATTTCCATCATTGTAAATCTTCCAGCACCCAACTCAGTCAAGCAACTGAGGACAGTACTTGGTCATACCGGGTACTACAGGAAATTTATCAAGGGCTACGCAAAGATTACAGCGCCAATGGAGAAATTGCTAAAGAAGGATGTAAAATTCCTATGGAATGAGGAATGTCAACATAGTCTAGACACACTTAAAGAGAAGATGGTTACAGCACCCATCCTAGTATTTCCAGACTGGACTAAGCCATTTCATGTACATGTTGATGCATCAGGCATTATACTAGGGGTTGTCTTAACGCAACCAGGAGAAGGGGACATTGACCATCCTATCGCATACTCCAGTAGAAAGCTATCGACAGCAGAAAAGAACTACACCACAACAAAAAGAGAAGGCCTAGTTATGGTGTACGCGCTGCATAAGTTCAGGCACTACCTGTTGGGTGCCCCATTCAAGATGTTTACTAACCATTCCACCTTGAAGTATCTGGTCAACAAGCCAGTGTTCGGGGGGAGAATCTGCAGATGGTTACTCCTCTTTCAGGAGTATGATTTTGAAATCATTGTTAAACCAGGAAGATTGAATGCTGGACCTGATCATCTGTCGCAGATAGACTCAGGAGAAGCGCCCAAGTAACCTAGATGACAATCTGCTAGATGCGCCATTGTTTTCTATCCAGATCGCAGACGATTACTATGCTGATATTATTCAATTTCTCACTACAGGAGTAGCACCTGATGAGTTTACTAAGCAGCAAAAGAAGCAGTTGGTTGTTAAAGCAGCAGACTTCACCCTCATCGTAGGACACCTATACAAGTTAGGTCCAGATGAAGTTTTGCGCAGATGTGTGATGCCGCATGAAAAAGACGCTATTATCAGAGAGGCACATTCAGGAACCGTAGGAGGTCATTTCACAAGAAATCCGACTGCACAGAAAATCCTGGAGGCAGGATTATGGTGGCCTACGTTGCATAAAGACACCAAGGACTTTTGTAGATGCTGCGATATCTGCCAGAGGGTAGGAAAACCCTCGCGACGTGATGAAATGCCGCTGCGACCGTAGGTCATGATGCGCGCATTTGAAAAATGGGCTATAGACTTTGTGGGTCCTATCAACCCACCAGGAAAGCGCACTGGTGCGAGATATATTATCACTGGAACAGAGTACCTCACCAGATGGGTAGAGGCCAAAGCAGTAAGAAATTGTGATGCTGCTACAGCTGCACAGTTCCTTTTTGAGAACATCATTAGTAGATTTGGATGCCCAGTAATTTTGATGAGCGACCAAGGTACCCATTTCTTGAACAGCACTATTGAGGCCTTGACAGAAGAATTCCAGATTCAGCACCATAAGAGCACTCCCTACCACCCACAGGCTAATGGTACGGTGGAGGCCTTTAACGAGATTTTAGAAAATGTGCTTACCAAGATCTGCAACAGCCAAAGGAATGATTGGGACCTCAGAGTTAACGTTGTATTATGGGCGTATAGGACCATATGCAAGAAACTTACAGGACACACACCTTTCAGCTTGGTGTATGGACAGGAGGTTGTTATGCCTATGGAGTATATTCTTCCCAGTTTAAGAATCACTCAGATTACCGGGATGACTGATACAGACACAGTGGAGGAAAGGCTAGCACAGCTGCTTGCCTTAGAAGAAGACAGATTCATCGCGGGATTCCATTAGCAAGTGCAGAAGGCACGAGAAAAATCTTGGCATGACAGACACATTAAGAGTAAGACTTTTCAGATCAGAGACCTAGTGCTCCTCTATGACAACAAATTCATTAAGTTTCCAGGAAAGTTCAAGACTCATTGGCTGGGGCCATATCACATACAGCAAGTTACAGAGGGAGGTATCGTTTAGCTTAGCCAGCTGAATGGGGAGCTTCTTCCCACATGGATTAATGGCAGTAGGCTTAAGCTCTATAGTGATAGCCACCCCACCTCTCAGCACTAGCTTAGCCAGTTTATGGTGGTGCAGATGTCCAGTGTAGTTGAAAGGAGGCATCACACCGGGAACTAGTCTACACCGGCATGTATTTTCTAAGTATGAGGAATTGCATAAGGTCGGTTCATTTTGCGCAAGTCATCAGTGGGTAAAAAAAAAAAAAACAGAAGTATTGTTTTACGCAGGTGATGCGGAGTCACATCGCGGCAGTGCGATGTTCCCCCGTGCCACGTATTCAGTTTTGCAACCGACAAAGGGCCAGTCAAATCACCCTCTGACAAGCAGTTAATGAGGAAATGACCGGTATATCTTACCATACATTTGGCAGTCGTATAATCAATTTTTCCAGATTTGGTAAATCTTTGACAAGACCGGCGCCTGCACACACGCTTCGAGGGAAATTCGATCAGATTTTTGCATCACTACTACATTTCGATCCAAAATCCGACGGTTTTTTCCGACGGCGCGTGGATGTTTTATTTTAACAGTGCCAAAAATCAGAAAGATAATTTTTTTTTTTGAAAAGGTGGGGATAAGCGTCGCTTAAGCGACGGCTAGGCTTTCAAGCGTCGCTTAAGCAACGGATATCCTCCTAAGCGTCGCTTAAGCGACGGTGGTTAAATTGCTCATTCATTTAATAATGTCTTAAGCGTCACTTAAGCGATGGTGGTTAAATTGTTCAATCATTTAATCATTTGTCGTAATTGGTTAATTATTTAAAATGGAAAGAGACGCTTAAGACATTATCCCACACACATTAAAATGGAAAGCCTAGGTTCATTTTTCATATAAATAGATGTACGGCTAGGTTCATTATCTCACACACTGAGTCTCGCACTTATCTCTTGGACAAGAAGTGCGAAATTCCTAAGGGTTTTTTTTGGCGTTGCTCTTTTGTGGGGATCTTCCCACTTGGTCTTGGATTTTGGCCTTGCTCTTTTGTGGGGATCTTCCCACTTGGTCTTGGATTTTGGTCAGCTTGCTCTTTGGATTTGGTTCTAACCCTTGTGGAAAAGAAGACCCATCATATACTTGGGTTTGCTCATACTTTGTTCTTAGGGTTTGAGTAATAAAATGCCATGTAACAATGATGTTACAGGTCATCAAGATCCGGCAGAACAAAATCGACAATTGCTTGCTAGGTTGTGGGAGGGAGTGGAAAGAAGGGGTGATGGAAAATGTTATTGTCCTTGCAGTCAATGTAGGGGCTTTAATACGAGAAGGTTACTGATCAAAATAGCTAAAAGACATTGTAGAGAACATGGACATGTTGAGGGGGGGCATGAACATCATCCATTGGTAAGTCAATATAATTCATGATTATATATCATTCGGTATTTATATTGAGAGTTTTTGTAATTGTATATTGTATCATTTTTATTTTGGTTACTTAATCGACATGACTAACGTTTTTTTGTTTGATGTTTTAATTGTAATTATAAAGCAAGGGCCTCCTAGGGCTGTTCCGAACATGGAGAATGTGGTAATTACGCAGGAACAACTAGTGCAGGAGGAACGTCAATATGCAGGTCCTGCGAATATTGATCATGATCAAGTTAATGATGACATGGAATTAGACGATGATCATGACGATAACATAATTGAGGATGATGGTGGAAATGCATTAATCAATGATGCATTTAATGTTAGAATGGACGATGATCAACCTCATGCACCGCCAATTGATGACTTTGAAGATCTTCATGATTTACCTACACTTGAGAAGGCAGACGAACCACTTTTTGAAGGCTCCCGCATAAGTGTTCTCTCTGCTGTGTTGCTGATAATGAACTTGAAGGTTAAGCATGGTTTTTCAAACACATCCATGATGCTGGTGTTAAGGTACGTATGTGATTATATGTTTCATCGATCGCATATATATGCTTTGATTTATGTTGCTATAATATTTGTATTGTTATACATACTTCATGATAAAAATAAATAAGGATGTATTTGTGGTCATTAATATTATGCTCTTCAAATATTTATATTAACCATTTTTTTAAAATTTGTTGTAACAGTTTGATAGGTGAGTATTTGTTACCGCCATCAAATAAATT
>LPNX010926704.1:0-12688 GCA_001517045.1 Pseudotsuga menziesii
CACCCACCTATTCCACTTGGACCCCCACCATTGTTTCTTTCAGTTTTCTAGTTTCCTTAATTGTAGCACAATTTACTATTTTTGGCAATTTTCGGGTCCTAAACTTCCAGAGCCATTTTGAGGCCCTAAACGACGTTTTTTCGGCATCAAATGGTTGGGAAAATATGAGTATGTTCCAGACTCAATATTTGTTGTTTATGGATGTAGTCCTTAAACAGATCTTTGTAATGATGTATCATGCACGTCAAACGGAGGTAGTATGCTAATGTTACGACCCCAGGAAATTGATGTACCAAGTTACCCAACGGGGCCCACATTCTGGAGTTTCACCTTCTAGGGTTAGGTTTTTGGATGTGTAGGGTTTCCATTGTTTCTCAATGATAAATAGGCCTTTGAGCCTCAATGTAACATAGAGTTCAGAGGCATGTAGCCGCCATATCTCTTCTCATAGATAAGCTACCAGCACTCTAGCTAGTTTATTTCCATTATGTATGTAAACAAGTTTCAGTTATTGATTAATGAAATGAAGTGTTATTTTTGTTGCATATTTGTTTCCATGGTTATTTGTGTATTCTGTTGCGTTCCTGCAAAAATCCGGATCAATGGTATCAGAGCAATCTACTCTTTCTCGATCCTTCTTTGCATGTCCCCAACAAGGGCGGGGTATAAAGAGTTAGGGCTCGATCTGGTTGACCTTTGCAAGATCAGCCTCGTAAATTTCAATAGCCACCCATGGGGGATGAAAAGAAAGACGAGGGCACAGAAGATCCTGTCAAAAAGTTGCTCGAGGAGGCCCTTGAAAAACAAAGGAACCCGATGATGGATAACTTTGCCCAGATCCTTCAACGACTTCCCACTGGCGGTGCATCTGCATCTAGCAGCCACTCTGGAGGTGCAACCCCTTTTAAGGTACAAGTAAACTTCGACATTCCCATATTTTATGGCTAAATAGATACAGACACCGTAGATATATGGTTGAATCTATTAGAAGGATATTTCTTGGTTCATGAATTTTTCGATCGAAAAAAGATTACTTTTTCTCTACTCAAAGCCACCCCCCATGTCAAGGACTGGTGGGAAACCTACTGTGAGAGAAAGGATGAGGAGGAACACTCTCTGTTGTCGAGCGTACCCACTTGGAATTCTTTCCGAGATGCCATAAAGGGACAATATTATCTGGTGGGGAGCTATGAGGACAAGTAAATACAATGGACTACGCTGCAGCAACAAAGAGATCAAGATGTGCATGAGCTGATGAATCTATTCCATACCCTGCGCACCAAGTTGGGTATCAAATATTTAGAGAAACATTTGTTGTTGAAGTACCACAGTTGTCTGCACAGATACATTCGGGAGGAAATGGAGTTCCTCGACATATCTTCACTTGGTACGGCATATCAGTATGCTGCCAAAATTGAGCAAAAATTCAAACAGAAAAAGCGAGAATTTGGATCTATGAATCAAAAGCAAGGGAAAGGTGCCCCCAAACCACAGAACCAAGGACACAGCAAAGGCATGGCGACTCAAGAAAACTTGCCAAAGCCGCAAGCAAATAGCAACACTGCAAAGCCGAAGAAGGAAGCAGGAAAGTGGTGCAAGTTCCATAAGAGCTCCACTCACAACACAAGTGAGTGTCGGGCCAAGCAGTCACTAGTGGCCAAGATAAAGGCTTTTGAATCAGATGCATACTCTGACACTGAATCAGAACCCAAAAGGGGAATGACAAAGGGAAGAAGATTATCGATGTAGATCCCAACGCTACCATTGCCACCACGAAGATCCAAAAGGAAGAACCAGAAGATTCAGAGGAGGAGAAGCATCTGTTCCACTCCCAAATGTGGGTAAAGGGTTCCCCACTACAGTTCATTGTCGACAGTGGGAGCCAAAAGAACCTAATTTCAGCAGAGGTCGTGAAGCGGTTGGGTTCTCCGACCACATCACACCCACAACCATACACCATCGAGTGGCTTCACCAAGGACAGGGTCTCTGTGTTAACCAGCAGTGCTACCTTCCCTACAGCATCAAGCCCTTCACCGATGAGGTATTATGTGATATTTCTCCTCTTGATGTTTGTGATGTATTATTAGGTCAACCATACTTATGGAAGCAACATGTTGTGTATGAGTCCTAGCCTCGCGTTGTTATTATTATGTCAGGAAATAATTTGTACATGATACAAGAGGTACCACCTTCTGTCGCTATCTCTTTGGTTACTGCAAAACAATGCAGTAAGCTCATTTCCAAAACCGGGAAGTTTGTTTTCTTGATTATCTTCCCTCAAGGAAAGAAGAATATCATGGCCATGACCTCCAGACAAGGCCCCTTCGCAAGACAGCAACAAATGGACAAGGTCGTGGAGGAGTACCGGGACATATTCACCTCACCCACTGGGGTGCCTCTCCACTGGCAGGTCAAGCACCCCATCGATCTGACCCCAGGTGCACCGCTTCCCAATGAACCGATCTATCAATGCTCTGTTCTGGAGAATGATGAAATTAAGAGGCAAATTCAGGAGCTGCTGCAAAAGGGTCACATCCGACCAAGTTCATCTCCCTATGGGATCCCGATCGTGTTGGTACAAAAGAAGGATGGGACTTGGAGACTATGTATTGACTATCGGACGCTGAACAAAATCACTGTCTGGAATAGCTACCTAATCCCAAGGATTTATGACCTCCTGGACCAGCTTAAAGGGGTGAAATATTTTAGCAAGATTGACTTAAAGCCTGGGTATCACCAGGTACCGATCGAACCGATCGATGTGTGGAAGACTGCCTTCAAAGCCAAGGAGGGCCTTTTCGAATGGTTAGTCATGCCTTTCGGGCTGATGAATGCTCCTGCAACCTTCATGAGACTAATGGACGACATCTTGCGGCCATTCACCAACTCATTTGTAGTAGTGTACTTGGATGACATCTTGATATTCATCCAGACTTTGGAAGAGAACCTCCACCACATCCGACAGGTCCTCCAAACACTGCGGTAGCACAAGTTGTGTGCAAATTTGGACAAGTGCACTTTTGGCATGACCTAGGTTTAGTATCTGGGATACATTATTGATGAGTGTGAGGTACATGTGGATCCAACTAAGATCCAAGTCATTCGGGACTGGCCAGCTCCGACTACTCTAACAGAGCTTCGCAACTTTCTGGGCCTTGCTAATTTCTACCACAAGTTCATGTTGGGATTCTCTCATATCACTTGGCCCTTGAGTCAAGTCACCAAGGGAGGAGCGAAAGCAAAATTCTTTTGGTCGGATACTCAACAAAAAGTGTTTGTAGAATTGAAACATTGCCTCTGTTGTGCCCCAGTGCTCACATTACCAGACTTGCAACAACCATTTGAGATCGAGACAGATGCCTCTGACTATGCTATTGGGGCAGTCCTTACTCAGCAAGGGCATCAAGTTGCATATCACAGTGAGACATTGTCCGACACAGTCCACAAATATCCCACTTATGACAAAGAGATGTATTCCATTGTATAGGATTGCCGACAAAGGAAGCATTACATTTTGGGGAAGAAAATGATCATCCACACAGAACACCTACCCCTGTAGTTCATATAGACACAAGGGAAGTTATAGAATGATCGCCATCAGAAGTGGCCCACATATCTACAACAGTTTCATTTGAACATAAAGTACAAGAAGGGAAGCACCAATAATGTTGCAGACTGTCTGAGCCGACCACTGATCATGGCGATAACCATCATGCTCAACTCTTGTGGGCACAATACTTCTAATTGGCCGCTTCTCTACAAGAGCGATCCAGAATTCAGCCACACATACCAGACACTCTTGGAGGGAAACCAAGTTCCAAAATTTCACCTCTAGGATGTACTACTATGTCACATGGGACACCTTTGTGTTCCTTCAAGCGAGCGTGCCAAGATGATTTGGGAAGCGCACTACAGTTGGGTCGCTGGGAATTTCGGGGTTGAGAAGATAGTGGCAGTACTACAGAAGTATTTCTACTAGCCGAACCTTCAACAGGACATCGGGAATTACATTCGATCCTGCACTAGCTGCATCATTGCCAAACCATCCATCAAGAAGCAAGGCCTCTATACCCTGTTGCCTACCCCTAGTCAACCTTGGGTAATCCATCTCCATGGATTACATGTCGAGCCTTCCTTCTACTAAGCACGACAACGACTGTGTGTTTGTGGTCGTCGACAGATTCTCAAAGATGGCCATAATGGCGGCCTACAAGAAGAATATCACAGCAAAAGCCACTGCTAAACTCTTCTTTGAACGAGTGTGGGTACACTTTGGGATCCCATAGTCTATAATCTCAAATTGGGATAGCAGATTCCTTAGTACATTCTAGTCTAGCATATGGTCAATGCTAGACACCAAGCTCACTAAGTCCACAGCTTTCCATCCCCAGACTGATTGCTAGACAGGGGTCGTCAACAGGATAATCGTACACATTTTATGCATGTACAACTCAAAGCATCCACGCACATGGGATGAGAGCCTCCCCTATGTACAACACAGCTATAACCGGGCCCTCCACAACTCAACCAACCACAACTCCTTTCAGGTGGGATTGGGATTCCAGCCACTATGTCCCATTGACGTAGCCATGCCATTTGCAGCTACTCAGGATGATTCAACTCATATCTAGTCTGAAGTTTCCAAGGCGAACAGCTTCATTGAGCACATTCGGCACATTCGCCAACAGGTTCATGACATATTGGACAGACCCAATGCTAAGTACAAGTAGCGACATGATCAGCATCGGGTGCAACACAACTTCTAGGTGGGTGACAAAGTGTGGCTACATTTGCAGAAGGAGCGCCTCATTGGACCCCACCGCAAGCTTCAGCCGCTCCGATATGGGCCATACACCATCACCAAGGCCATCGAGGACAATGCCTTCGAGCTCAGTATTCCACCATTCCTTAGTCTACACCTAGTGTTCAATGTGGACCACCTTCGGCCCTACTTTCCACCTCTACTGGACACATCAATCGTGGTAGAACAACTCACACCAACAGAGTTAAACCTCGACTGCATGGAACAAGCCACAACTGATCGGATTATGGACACACAGATCAAGAACACCCACTAGTAGAAGATCCAGCTATATCGAGTTGTCAAAGCAGGCCAACTCCTTCACCAGGGAAAGTAGCTCACTAGGGACCAAGTTCAGCAGAAGTTTCCTCATCTCATGGAGGAACTCAACGCAATGGGGACCATTGCTTCCTAAGGGGGGAGGAATGATCCAGAAGGATATTGGTGGCCACCCACCTATTCCACTTGGACCCCCACCATTGTTTCTGTCAGTTTTCCAATTTCCTTAATTGTATCACAATTTACTATTTTTGGCAGTTTTTGGGTCCTAAACTTTTGGAGCCGTTTTGAGGCCCTAAACGACGGTTTTTCGGCATCGAATGTCGAGAAAATATGAGTCCATTCTAGACTTAATATTTTTCAATTATGGATGTAGTCCTTAAACAGATCTTTCTAACGATGTATCATGCGCGTCAAACGGAGGTAGTATGCTAAAGTTACGACCCCAAGAAATTGATGTACCAAGTTACCCAACGAGGCCCACATTCTGGCGTTTCACCTCCTAGGGTTAGGTTTTTGGATGTGTAGGGTTTCCATTGTTTCTCAATAATATATAGGCTTTCGAGCCTCAATGTAACACATAGTTTAGAGGCATGTAGCCACCACATCTCTTCTCAGAGATAAGCTACCAACACTCTAGCTAGTTTATTTCCATTTTGTATGTAAACAAGTTTCAGTTATTGATTAATGAAATGAAGTGTTAATTCCGCTACATATTTGTTTCTATGGTTATTTGTGTATTCTGTTGTGTTCTTGCATAAAACCGGATCAGAAAACAACTAGCAAATAACTTGTTCATGGCACTTAACTTAAAAAATAAAACCTTCAGCAAACTTTGCAAGATTTAAACGAAATTTCCAAATGCGGCAACCCTCCACCTGCACAAATGAATAAACCCTTGAGAATCCAACCCAAAAATCCATGCTAACACGAAGAGTAAATGAAACTTGTTTCAAAATTAATCCAAAGGTATGCAAAAAGGTGTTTTGTCAAAGATTCAAGCCTCCCATACCAAACACGACCATAGTTAAACACACACTCCCCTCAATGTGATGATGTCATTATCCATCAAAATGCACCCTTAACCTTAATCACATCACCCCAAATTGTGCACCAAACTTTGGGCTTGCAATTTTTTTTGCTTCTATACAACTACACAAATGCAACCCTGCGGCCATTATATATCCTTGCATAGACATAATCATACAATTTATTTTGATGTGGTAATAAACAATGTGTAAATATAATATATATAAAACTATAATAGTGCAAAATGCTTCACTATTATTATTTTTATTTTTTATTTTATTTTTTATAAATATCATTGTGTTGCAACGAGGAACTCCTCACGATCCAATGTCTCCTCTTAGTCTCTAACATCGCCCCTATCGCCGATAATCAAAATATGTGTATAATAAATATATATGTTTTTACTTTGAATACTGCAAAATGCTTTACAATTATTACTTCAAATATCATTGTGAACTTAAGTATAATGTATAACATTTTTTCTTCATGTTTATTTTTTAAATAGATTATTATTTTATATTTATTTATTTAATTTTGTATTTCATGGTTAAATATGTATAGCTTAATTTTTGAGAGAAGCATATGACTATTCACATGATGAACTATCAAAGAAACTATAACTAATTTAATGAGCTATATATACCATTACAACTAAGCATAGAGAACAAGTAATGACTATATGTGTTTATATTTTAGAATTCCAGGTTATGTTTTTTCTAGATTGCATGAGACAAGTGTCATTTCCATATTGATTTTATGGAGGGCTTTTCAAATTCTAAATAAACAATTAAAAAAAGAATATATAAAATAACTAGCAGTTAATGGATAGAGTGCACTCACACACAATCCATTTAAATATAAAAAGGCAAGTGACAATGGGTGATTACAACTACACATGAAAAACAAGTAACAAATAACTTGTTAATGACATTAACTTAAAAAATAAAACCTTAATCAAACCACGTTGCAAGATTCATTAATAATATATTTTTAAATCAATTATAATTCCGCAAAATATATAAATAGATATATTTACAAATAACATTTTTTATATTTTTAAATAAATTTAAATTTTCATTATATTAACAAATTTTTATAATAAATATTTATTCCTCAATTTTAAATCAAAAGTTAATTTATAATTATCACAATCTTCAACCATTCTTCAAATTTTCAATATATAACAATTTATAAATTTACATTTATATTAATAGTTATAAGATATAACGGTTCATTTTTAACTAACATAGTATTTCTATATCATTTTGATATTAATATATTATAATTAATGTTACACAATATTAAAAAAAGTGTATTTACTTTAATTTTTTAAATGTTTTTTTAAATTAAATTTTGTTAAATAAAAAATCTAAATTTAAATTTTTTTTTTTTTTTTAAATTTATAAATAAATTTAACACCTAACACCTTTCAATACCCCTGACATTTAGATTATACAACTTTAATTACTAATATGTGATTTTAAATTTTTTTCATATGTTCAAAAAAAATTATTTCAAATTTTAAAACATAAAAATATTTAAATTATATCTAATATATTCATAATACACTTATAATACACTTACATCATAACAAATTGAAACACTTAGAATATTGTAACTACGCCTTATAAGATGAAAATGATTTTAAAAGTCATCTAAAGAATAAAATGTATTAAATTAAAGGGTTTGCCACCTATGTGATTCTATATAAACTTTGATGATGAAAATCACTTTATTTTAGAGTGCCCTGCTTACACCCGCATTAGATTTGAGTTTCATAATATTTGTTTCAATACAAATCTTTATAAGCTCCTAACTTGCCAAAACTATAAACTATAGTAAGCTTGAAAAACTTCTTAACAAGCATTTTAAACACTCGAACCAAAATTTACATTTTAAACACACAAACAAAATTTTAAAATTTAAAATAAGCCAAAATATCGATAAACCAAAATTAATAAACAAATATTATCCTTCTTAAACTCTAAATAAAATAAAAATTAAAAACTCTTCTTCTCCCTCTGAGCTGTCATTATAGTCTTCTTAGCTTTCTTCTCCATCTGAGCTGTCATTATAGTCTTCTTATTCGACTGAGCTGTCATCGTCGTCTTCTTCGACTGAGTTGACACTGTCAGTCTGTCACTGTCACAATAATTATCCAAGGCATGACCATAATAATCTTCGTCATCATCTGTGTTATCTTGCTCCATTTGAATGCCACTGTAGAATTTATTGGACCATATGCAAATCCTCCCTGAAAAAGTTCGTGTGAAAATTTCATGAGTTGTTTCATTGTATGCAAATGAAAATGGGAGCGGAGATCTGAGTGCCGACTTTCTAACATCAGAGCAATTTGGATGACCCGCAGTAATCTTTGCCATGCATTCTCCTGTCAAAATGCTGCTAACGATGACAGTAAACAAACATAGCCCACCTGTCCCATCTTGCATATTTTCTATGTCACGGCAAATAGATATAACAATATCCTCTGCACTTGGAATGTGGAAATCTAACAAAAGTTTCGGATCACATATAAGCTGGTCTTGAAATGTGACCACAATCTCACCTTGTAAATTAAAAACATGAAGGCCTGTCAAGCCTCTCCTTTCGGTGTGGCAAATGAACAAATTTCTTTTGCACAAATAATAAGGTTTACCCACAATCTCAGGAACGGTTTTTACTGCTTTGGAAATTTGAGCAGATATATCCAGGATCTGCATACCCAACTCCGATTGTTTCAAGAGAATTCTATCAGTGCCACAGAGTTGTACCTGGTCAATATAATGTTGAGGATATACAGGAATGGAAATTCGCTTGCGCAGTTGTCCAGTGTATTTGGAATAAGTGCTCAATAAAATTTCTTCTCTTGCTAAGTCTTCGCTGTACATCATCACAAACATATCAGTGTTTCCTGGACTTCCAAATCTGAAATCTGAACGAAATGAATCATCACCTTCTCTCCGTATTGTAAATAAAAGGGTGTACTTTTTCAATTCAAAAGCCTCGAAAAATATTTGGGACCTTCCTGCTCATCTAATTACCTGTGTGGTGGCTGCATATTTCTCGCGAGCGTAGGATGTTCAAGTAATTAATGGAAGTAGTAGTCCTCTCTTCGTCTTCCTTAGACGGATCGTGCAAAAGCTTCAGGGCAACCTCAGATGGGATGAGTTCCAAAGATGGCCTCTCATCTTCAGCTTCTGCATACTTTGCCTTCTTTTGTATGTGATCTGCCATGGCTTGTAACTACGAGAAGACCAAAAATCGCTGCTGGAAGGCCAGAAATCCTGAAAGAGTTTGCTTCAAATAACCACACCACAGGAAGGGAACTCACCAAGACCACGTTTGAGCCAGACGACGGAAGAAGAGCTAGCCAGCCCTCGCAAGGCTGCTGGAGAGCTTCCTGAAAGCCTGTCTGAAAGAAACCCGATCTGCGGAGGACCTACCCTTGAAGAAGTGTCTCTATATGATACGAGGGAGCTTTGCTGGAAAAGATGCTTGCAATAATCGGAACTACAAAGAGAGGATCGGTGCTTTATTTGTGCGCTTCGCGATCAGATCTACACAGTAGACTTTCAAATCTACTCAGGGCTTTCAAAGAGGTCTAGATGGAGCTAGAATAAGTAAGAGACTACATATCTACTCATGAGTAGAGCTTCAAAGAAATGTAAATAGAGATAGGATAACTAAGAGACTGAAGATCTATTCATGAGTAAAGCTTCAAAGAGGTGTCGATCAAGCTAGAGTAACTGAGACCACTGAAACTGCAACAAGTTGATCCAATCATGAACACGTCTTCTTCTATGACAATGAAAATGAAGTAAACTGCCTCAACTATCAGTTATAATACGAAGTAAACTGCCTCAACTATCAGGTATCACATGTCAATTTACATAATTTTTATAAATATTATGTAATATTATTTACATAAATGTTTATTTTGAATCTTGCAATTTAGGAAGAGGACCATTTTTCATCCGCCACAAATTGTATTAGAAAAGTTATCCACAAGTGAAGTGTTACAAACAAGTTATCTGTTACTTATTTTTAGGTGGATAGACATTTTTATTTGAGATTTGGGTGGACTAAAACCTATGCTTTTTCATATACGTACGAGGATGAGACAAGTGTGCGGTCAAGATTGATTCTATGGCTGTTGTTCAAAATTCAGAATAAAAAATTATAAAAAAAAATAATATAAAAAATAGCTAATGAATGGATGAATAAAAAACTTGTAGCAACGCATGGATAACTCATAGTTGATGAATGGATAACCAACGGATAACTAGAAGAATTTGAAATAAAAAGAAAAATAATACAAAAACTAACCCATAGTTGATATATGGATAACAGAAAGAATGTTTGTGATAACATGTATCTAGGCATGGATAACTCAAAGTTGAACCACTCTAACTAAAATATTTCCAAAATAACTCAGTTGGAATAAAAAAATATTTCCAAAATGTCTTCCATTTCATAAATATATGTCAACCATTTGATATCTATGAACGTAATCCAGCCACAAACTATGTGAGTGTGCTAGTTCATGGTTAATTGTACCTCTTGTGTATGCATCAACAAACTCTTATCACGTTCTTTCTTCTAATTAAACACTTGTTTGCTCAATGCATCACCTATCACCTATGAGTTATCACTACATTAGCTATTAGTGATTTTTTATATTCTTTCCTTTTCATTAGCTATTAATTGTTTTCATGGCCTATTTAGGAAAAAACGTATTTGTCATCTACCCTAAATTCTAAATATAAACACATGAGTATACAAATATAATAAATACCTATAAAATATCAATGTTCTATTGGCTTACTTTTATGATGACAAATTATAATAATATAATATTTAAAAAAATATTTTTTAAATAAATATATATTATTTTAAATAGAATAAGTTAAAAAGTGGACAAATTTTACTAATCTCTTTTCACAAAATATGAACTTTAAATTATATGCTAACTTTAAGCATGAATTTTTTTCCTTAAGAGTATTAGTTTATTTAAATAAATGAATGGATCATATTGAAAGTTTGATTCACTATAAAGATTGATATTGTCCACATTTTAAGTCCCTTAATTTTTCAAATTAAATGTTCATTTTTATTTTATTTTTTATAGTGGAGAAAATATTATCATGTAGTCTATTATAGACTAAATTAAATAGTAGATAAAATCAACCATGCAAGAGCTAATGAGGGTGTCTTTTGACTCATTAGATGCAATAGAAAACTAAAAAAAAAAGCATCCCTCAACTTACATGGATATTTTGAGATACTTACATAATGAATCTTGCTTTGAGTAAAAAAGATGAAATCTAAGAAATTGAATCACTCATAACTATCTCAAGCTTAATCTTTTCTAACACGTATTTATTTTTTGGTAAATGATAAGGCATGTGTTTAAATTTATAAATCTTTTATTTATCTAAGTGATCAAAGCTTGTAAATAGTACTCGAGCTTTTGAACGTCTTAATGATAACCTGTAAAGGTTGGTGTATAATTTTTTTTTAATGCTTGAGAAACAAATAAAGTTGCGGAAAGAACATTAAATGTTTTTTTAGTTGAGTAACCGTCCAAGAAAAATTTTTAAAAATGTTTAAAAATTACATATTTGGAATTTGCAAAAAATGCTATCCGAGTCTAAAATTTCAGGAAAAAAAGTGATTGTGTGTACCATAGCTAACGAGGGATAATCCGCAATCATATTGGGAAAATGGTGAGATTCCTAATTAGATATTTTATACCATATTACATACCACATCTTTTCTTAACCCAAGCTAGCTCCGAAGTAGACACATAGGAAGAGTGATGGCACCCAGATATATGACAAGGCTTGGTCTTAGTGCTAAGAAATGCAAGCTCATTTCTTTTAAATTCAATTTTTTATTTCCCACCTATGTGGGTGCCATGAAAACCAAAACGTGTACAAGTTTTAGCTCTATAAAATGTGCACGTGTTTTATACAGCTACAAAAACATGTGTGTTTTGGTAAAAATCAAATTTACCTTAATGGTAAGGGGGGGGAGGGGGATTTAGGGAGAGAAAGAGATAGACGTCATGGTTGGGGGGCCAAGGGTTTAGGGAGGATTAGGATAGCTAATGGGAAGAGGGGGTATAGGCTGGGGTTAGATAGAGATGGGAGGGCTGGTAAGTGGTAGTTGGAGGGGGGGTTATGAGAGATAGAGGGTGAAAAGGGGTATGGGTAGGGGGTAGGAGAGATAGAGAAAGAGAGGGGTAGGGTAAGGGGGGAAAAGAGATATAAAGAGAGGGGTGGAGTGGGTGGTTATGGGTAGGGAGAGTAGGAAGGGGGTTAGGGAGAGAGAGAGGGTGTTAAGGGTTGTGTGTGTGAGAGGGAGAGAGAGAAGAGGGTGTTAGGGATTTGTGGAAGAGAAAGAGAGGGGGGTAGGGTTGCATTGTAGTTAGAGAAGTAGGGGAGAGAAGAGTGAGAGATAGTGTTAGTAAGGGTTAGGAGAGAGAGAGAGAGAGAGAGAGATGAGGAGGTGGGTTAGTTGTACTAGGCGAGTATGAGGGGACAGAGAGGGGGGTAATGAATATTAAGAGAGAGAGA
>LPNX010926704.1:32779-53965 GCA_001517045.1 Pseudotsuga menziesii
CTCTGAATGACTTCTTGGATTTGCTTCTTTGTATCGAGGTGGCATCTAATTAGAATTTGTCTGAGGTGACTTCTTGGATTTGTCTCAAGTATGCGAATTGTTGAAGCAGGGTTTGCACCTGGAAATATTTGATCCCTCTCGGTGCATGATAGAGCCAGGTAAAGCTGGATCTACGCTGGTGTTTATTGATTTTAAGGCTCTGGTTTAAAACATTGAGTTCATCCAAAATTCTAATCTTATAAAGGTATCTTTATTTCAAAATAAAACCTTGGAATGGGTTTTGTCTTACCTGTTTTGTCTTTAAAATAATGTTTTTTGTTTATTTATTTTAAGGCTCTCGTTTAAAAACATTAAGTTCATCCAAAATTCTAATTTTATATAAGTATCCTTATTTCAAAATAAAACCTTGGTATGGGTTTTGTCTTACGTGTTTTGTCTTTATACATATCGCAAAATTCTAATCTTATAAAAGTATCTTTATTTCAAAATAAAACCTTGGAATGGGTTTTGTCTTACGTGTTTTGTCTTTATACATATGGTAAAATTTGGCAAAAGATTATTAAAAAATATATAATAAAACATTGAGTTCATCCAAAATTCTAATCGTATAAAGTATCCTTATTTCAAAATAAAACCTTGGGATGGGTTGCGTCTTATGTGTTTTGTCTTTATACATGACATAAAATTGGGCAAAAAGACCATTAAATTTTTTTTTAACGTCTTTAGTAAAAAGATCATTTAAAAAAAAGCATTTCATTTGGGCTAAAATTAAAAAGTTTTTAAATTAGATAAAAAGTTTATTAAAAAAAGGTATTTGGACAAAAAGATCTGTGTTTTCTATGTTGTCGATATTGTTTTTTGGTAAGGTGTCCATATGATCTTGATAAGCAACTATGACTTCTTAAATATTTCTGCTCTACCATGAATATGACGGTCAACACTGACAAAACAAAAGTTATGATTATCAAATCCAAGAAGGACACTTACGCTAATTTTGTGTATGACAATAGCAACCTGAAGGAAGTGTCTTCTTACAAATACCTAGGAATTGGTATTCATCACAAGCTCAACTGGAACTATAGCATTGAGAAAAAAATTAATGGAGGGTGAAAAGGTTACTTTGGTCTCGAAAATAATTGTAAAGCAGCAAACCTTGTGATGTGGGATAAAAAGAAGTTTCTCTTTGAAACTTTAGTCACTCCCGTTATCTTGTATGGATGTGAGGTTTAGGGTTGCAGCATCTCTAGAGAATCTTGGAGAAAGATTGAGCAAATCCAGAAGCGTTTTATAACGTATAACCTCAAAATTAAAAGCAATACACCATATCATATTCTCCTTATAGAAGTAAGTCTTTCCCCTATCGAGAGCTTAGCTATGACTAGGCTTCTGTTGTACAAGCACAAAATCAATAACATGGGAGACCATAGACTTCCTAAGCTATCTTTTAATTCCAACCAAAACCACCTAAGGCTCACGCGAGGTTGGTATAAAGACACCGGGGCTTGGTTAAACCACTGGGAGATCGACGAAAATATTGCAACACAAAATATTAATAACATTAAAAATATTGTGACTTCTAAGTTTAAAGAGAAATTGTGGTGTGAGAAAGATTTAGAGGTTAAAAGAAAACTAAGATATTATAAGGAGGTCATCAATCCTACTCTAGAAGATCAAAAGTATCTCTCTGTTTTAGCTAGTTCAAAGAAAAAAACCAATATAGCCAAGATAAGAACGAACTCTGACGAGCTCCATAGTGAAACAGGTCATTCGACAGTTCCTAAAACACCATGGGTGGAAAGGATCTGCCATCTCTGTGAGAATAGGAACATTGAAGATGAAAATTACTTCCTCTTAGAGTGCCATGCGTACACCCACATTAGGTCTCAGTTTCCTAATCTTTGTTGCAACACCGACCTTCCTAGCCTTTTAACTTGTCAAAATTATAGTGAGTTCGAGACGCTTCTCACCAAGCTCTTTGAGCATATGAATACAATTTTAAAAGAAACTAACTGAATTGGTTTCTTTAGGTCCGATAAACCAAAGTTTGGTTGTCGTCGTCGTCATCGCCCTCCTCCTCCTCCTCCTCCTCCTCATCATCATTGTCTTCGTTTTTGGGTAACTTTGGCAAAAACGATCATTAAAAACAAATATGTGAACAAAAAGATCATAGAAAAACAAGAGCCACGAGGTGGTAATGTCCTGTGGTATTCGAAATTAAATTTTAATTTATAATTTGAAGACGAGTAATGACCAAGTAATGACAAAAGTTTGCTTTGCCAAAAACATTGAATTTGTTCACTTATAGATGTCTGTTTAATTTTAATTTTTGATATATATGTCCTAAACATATATATACATTTTAAGTTGCAAATGTAGCTTTAAATTGTATATCTTGAGTCTTTGTCAATTTGGTTTATTTCTATGGTTGGAACAATTTTTATTTTATTTTACTCCCCATTCAGCTTGAAATATAATGCTATAATATGAACATGTTACACTTTATTAAGCAAGAACATATCAATGTCCCAAACCAAAAACAAATCTCTATACCAACCACCCACCTAAAATGTGTTTGAAATTGAAGTTGAATGGTGCTTTCACAATGCATGGATAAATTTCAACATTTGGTTTCAACGTAGCCACACAATTTTGAAACAACTATTAATTGTTCTATAAATATTCTATTTATTAATCTCATTAATGCAAAATTAAAATATAACATACTAATTAAAATATGACATGTATTTATACGAAAAGTTTGGGTGCATCATATCAATACCAACATATATATATATATATATATATATATATTTCATTGTATGAATTTTAATGACTAAATCCAACTAAGTTTTATAAAATATCAAGCAACTAATAATGTTAAAATTTGGAAATCTTGAAAATAAAGTTATTATTATTATTTCTCTATACCAATTACCCATCTGGAGTGCGTTTCAAATTAAAGTTGAATAGTGCTTTTACAATATTTACAGATAAAGCTTAATATTTGATTCCATTGTAAATACATAGTGTTAAAAGATATTAAATATTTTTAAATATTCTATTTATTAATCTTTTCAATACAAAATTAAAACATTACATACATTTAAAGTAAAAAATTAAATACACCATATTAATATGCTATTAAATTTATTTATATATATATAATTCATTTTGTAAAATTTAAATGGACAAATCTAACAAAATTCCATAAAAGATTCATATTAAAATTATAAAATATAATTCATCGTGTAACTTTAAATGACCAAATCCAACAACATTCCATAAAAGATCCAATTTTGCATGGTAGTTTCATTTTCCCTTTATCATTTTTAGGTTTTTTAGGGTATGTTTAATAAACATGACTTACCTTGGTTGATGTTTTGTTTCCCTGTTTTAGATTTTTTTTAAGGTTTTTTCTTTGTAGTTTTATTTCTTTTTGTAGTCTTATTTTTATCAATATTTTAAAATTTATATTATTTAAGTTATATCACATATATCAAAATCTAATTTTCCTTCATTGCTTTATGAAATCATTCTATAACAGGGTAGGAACCCTCTTACTGGAGACACAAATCCCACTATTAAGCACCAACTTATCAAATGACACTTCTACCTTTGTAATTTTATGGTTCAGCCACGCCGAGCTCTTGAACGATCTGCACAATCGAACGATCTGCAACTCACGCGGCTGGCTTGCCTGCACGGCGGTTTTGGCTACCAGGCATCATGGAATCCCCTGGACCTTGACCCAAAGGACTTCGATGGGCGATTTCAAAGGATTGTGGATTCCTCTACCCCTCTGTCGTTTAGTGTGTCAGCCTCTTCTCAATTTGTCAAGAGATATGAAGTTCAGAGTGTGAAGCTCTCCTCTACGACTTCAAAAAGGAAGGCTGTTACCCTATCAGAAAAAGGGTTGATTGGCCTATTCACAGGACTGTGGCCCTCCCCCAGATCTGTGGAAGTATGGCTCAATAAAAACTGGAGAGCACTCATCCAAGGGGAAGTGCAGCAAATATTCTGCGGCAAGGGTTACTTTGCTTTCATATTTGAAAATAAGGAGGATCGGGATCTTATCTTCTAAAATGGGCCATATTTTATGGGGCCGAGAGGGATGTATATTAACAAATGGGACGTCTCCTTCGACCCTGAAAAAGATATCCATAGGGCAGTGCCGCTATGGGTGAAGCTACCTCATCTGCCACTACATTGCTGGAATGATGAAGACTTCCACACAATAGGCAATACCCTAGGGAAATACATAGACAAATCAGAACCAAAGGCCCCCATGTTTTCATGCACAAGGATCTGTGTTGAAGTCGACCTGGAGAAAGGGCTTTCGGAAGCCATCAACTTGACAATAGACAGGTGGAACCACTTGCAAACCATGGAATACGAGAAAATACCTTTCAAATGTAAGTATTGCCACGAATATGGGAATTTTTCCAAGTCTTTCCCAAAAAATCCAAAAAAAGCAAACCCCGAGGAAGGATGGAATGTAACCAGTAAAAGAAAGGGAGCATGAGTAGCCCCAACTCAATCTCAAGCCACCATGACAAAGAATGCAATCGAAAATAAGTTTCAAGTGCTAGCTAATGAGGAGAAAGAAGAAGGGGAATTCATGGTGGAGGAAGAGATTAACACCTTGTAAGAGGTTGAAGCCCCAAATATTTCACCTTGGATCACGGCATGGAAGAGCAGCTGGCTCAAAGCCCTCTGGTTCGAACTCATACAGAAGCAAGACCTAATTCCTCTGCTAACAATGGAGGTACATGCACTCGATCTAAGACAAGGGCAACATCAGAAGAAGTCTCAGAAACTTCCAATGAAGAAACAGAACTGCTATCTAAAAAAGGAAGAAGATCCAATAAAACCCTCAGAGAATAGGAAGCAGCAAGGGAAAGAGCAGCAGGAAAACAGTCCAACCTAGATTTTTTGGTAAGAAACCCACAGGAAAACAAATACCTCCTCACCCCTGAAAAAGAAAAGAGGGAAAAGGAGAGGGCGCTCCATTAACATAGGAAATAATGAAGCTGGTCTCTTGGAATTGTCGAGGACTGGAAGGAAATCAGAAATTAGAAGTTGTTAAAAGAATCAAAACAATGGAAGCCAACTCCATCCTCCTCATCCGAGAGACAAAAAAGACTGCAGAAGATCGTCTTTCATCAATAAAGAAAATATGTCCCAAAGGTGAAGGAAAAGCAGTTAGTGCGACAGGGGCATCAGGAGGCATCCTCACATGGTGGGACAAGGGAAAATTCACAATGCGTTCAACAATAGAAAATAAGAACTGGCTCTTTGTGGAACTCGAAGACAAGGAAAGTAAGGAAACTATCTGGGTGGGGAACATTTATGGCACTACCATTCAGGCACAAAAAGAATCTTTCGAGAATTCCTTAGAAGACCAATGCTCAAGGAAAAAGCAATGTCCCTGTATAATTGCGGGAGACTTCAATGTTACTATATCAGCCGAAGAGCGCAGGGGAGGCACCAAAGTCAGAGATCCATTTGGAGAGAGGCCGGAGGACCTGATTTCTTATTGGGGTCTAGCAGATATCAAGCCAAAAAATGGTAAGTTTACTTGGAATAATAAAAGGATAGGACCGGGACACATTGCAGCCAGGCTTGATAGGGTGTTGGTTAGTCCTCACCTTTTAAAGAATCTGGCTATCCCAGAATCAAAGCTGCTCTTCTCAACTGCTTCGGATCATAAACCAATATGCTTCTCTCTATCTCCTGTGGGGAAGTTGGGACCTCTTCCTTTTTTATTTAATCACCTCTGGATGGAATTGAAAGGTGTCTCTGACATCATCTATAATGCATGGAGTTGTTTTATAATAGGATCCCCGGATTACATTTGGGAGCAAAAGTTAAAGCGTGTCAAATATTCTCTCAAGAAATGGGAAACGAAGCACTATCAGGATCCCAAGATTAGAAAGCTAGAGCTAATCAAGCAGATGGAAACATTGCATGGACACATGGAGCAAATTGAAGTTACCCAGGAGTTAATTATACAGGAAATAGATCTTGAAAAATATTTGCAGACCACTCTCAGGCAGGAGGAGGAAAGTTCAAGGTTGTAGTGTAGGAATATATGGCTAATTAGAGGAGACCAGAATAAAAAATTCTTTCAAAATCAGTGCGAGGAAAGGCAACGTAGGAACACCGTAAGGGAGCTCAAAAAGGATGACGGAACTTCTACCACAGACCAGGCCGAGATCATCAATGAGGTAAGGGTTTTTTTTGAAAATTTGTATAATAATGAAGAGGAAGTCCTTCAAGAGGATATGGCAGAAATGGTCAAAGACATTCCCCATCTTTTCAAACCTGAAGACATCGAAGCCCTAGAATCTCCCATTTCCAAAGAAGAGATTAAGAAGGTCATTTGGTCCCTCCATCCGGACAAATCCCCTGGGCCTGATGGATTCCCTATTCATTTTTATAGAATGTGTTGGAACTTCTTTAAAAAAGACCTGATTCGTCTCATTTCTTGGATGTCCAAAGGAAGGATGGCAGGCACAACAAACTATACCCTCTTGGCCTTAATCCCCAAGGAGCCTAATCCTACCTCTATTAAACGTTTCAGACCTATTTCTCTATGTAATGCCTCTTACAAAATTTTCTCCAAATCCCTATCTCTCAGGATGAAAACTATTATCCCCTCCCTAATCTCTCCAAATCAGGGAGGTTTCAGAGTTGGCCACCACATAAGTGATAACATTCTTCTAGTCCAAGAATCAATACATTCTAGTAATAAAAATAGGGAATATGGAATGGCCATCAAACTTGATTTGGCCAACGCTTTTGATAGACTACGACATGATTTTATCTTTTTGGTTTTGGAAAATTTTGGGTTCCCTCCCATCTTTGTCAAACAAATTCAAGCCTGCATAAGCTCACCTTGGATAGCTCCTCTAGTTAATGGAAGACCCTCTAATTTCTTCAAACCTAAAAGAGGGATAAGGCATGGCTTCCCTCTATCCCCGTTTCTGTACATTTTAGTTGCAGATTGTATGAGCAGAAGACTAAACAAGCAGCTAGAGGAAGGAATGATTCCTGGTCTCTCCTTCAAAATAGGGATTTATCCCATCAACCATGCGCTCTTCGCAGATGATTCCATCTTGCTAGGAAGGGCTTCCACTTAGATAGATAGGAGTTTCCAGCAGTCTCTCAATATTTTCCTTCTTTCATTGGGCAGCAAGGCGAACCTAGATAAATGCCAAATCTATGGGTGGCACAACAATGTCAACACCCTCAAAGATATCTCCCAAATCCTCAACATTAAAGTCAATCATGACTGGACGCACTTCAACTACCTGGGAATACCAATCACTAAAATTTCTTTCTCATCAGCCATGTGGAGACCTATAATACAAAAAATAAAAAACAAGGTTCTCTCTCTTGGTGCGCATTGGCTCAACATTGCAGGGAAAGTCACTCTCATACAGTCAATTTTATCCGCCTACCCCATATACATCAACTCAATGATTCTAGCCCCAAAGATGATCACTAATAGCATAAGTATGGAAATAAGAAAATTCCTCTGCCAGGGAGGCAAAAATCAATCTAAAAATTCCACCTTGTCAATTGGGATGTGGTTAAGACCCCAAAATTAAATGGGGGATTGGGCATTAGAGATCCGGAGCAAATGAATAAAGCATTGGAAGTTAAGCTGGTTTGGAGAATGGTTTTTGGAAGCAGGGATTGGTGGAAAGAAGTTATCAGGAAAAAGTATATAAGAAAGCCACGTTCCACAATTCTTTGTCATCCTTGGGATGGTTAAGGTACAACAATCGTCAACTATGCAAATATTCTCTGACATTAATTCAATCTGAATTCTATTGGGTTCCAGGTAATGGTAAGAAGATCAAGGTTTGGAGTGATAGAATCCTTCGTAATCCCTCCATCTCTTCTCTCCCTCACATGGAGGATCTCTCCAATTGGGCAAATGGTAATGGTTTTGTTACTCTTTATGATCTATCTAGCTGGGATAGGAAAGAAAATTGGACTGGCTGGAATTTGTTGCAACCTCCCGATCATCTGAAACAAGCTGTCGATCTCTTGCTTCCCCTCCTTCACGGTATTGCCCCTATCGGTAAAATCTCTAAAGGCTCCATTAGGTGGGGCAACAATGGTACTTATACAGTTAAATAGGGATACAAACTTGTAATGTCCCCGGTCTCGACCCCGTTTGCATGATGTATATATTGTAATTAATCGTGGTGAGGAGCTCAAGGCAAAATCCCCACCATCGATTTGGTTGTGTATGTTTCAGTAATAGGGATAATTGTCGATGGTATGTCGTGCTATAAGGCACATTATAATTCGGCATCATGTAAAGCTGCACATCAATTAAAACTAAAACCACAACCAGCTACGGCAGTGTAACGTTGAATGAAAAGGGCATGATTCCAAAGGATAAGGGGTGGGGAATGTCAAACCTTGGTTATGGGGGAAAAAAACCCATGTTTTTTCACCTTGTTGATTTGCCACCTTTTTGTCTCACCCAACCTTGTCAACCTCTTTAATGCTCAGCTGGTGGTTGAGGAGTTATGGCTGAGTGGTTGAGGGCATTTATTGCTAGGAGAAAAACGTGGGTAAGGAGGCAAGCCATTCCTCCATCTTCTCCACGACTCCATTCTCCCCATGGTCGGTGGTTTTTACGTCCTGTTGCTCACCCTCACGCACAGGTTTCTCTCACGCAGAGCTGTGGTCTGTTCTTCCTCACGCAGAGGGAAAGTTTGCTCATTCGCGTGTGCCTAGGAGGTCTGTTCATCCTCCCGATGACCTGTTGAGTCGCGCGCATAGAGGAGGCCGTTTCCCCTCACGCGCAGGCTAAAAATCCTCACACAGAAATCGGGTATGTCTTTCCCGTGCATTTTGCTGTTGGGTGCAAGTTTTTCCTCACGCACAGTCTGTTTGGGTCGTTTCCCATGTGAGAGGCGTGCTCACTATTGTTGCTTTGGGGCTGTTGTCTTCCCCACGTTTTTGTGTTAGCCGTGGGTCCAAATTCGTTTTGGGCCACTGTGGATTCCCAATATGTTGGCTGACTCTTCCCTGTTTTGGACTGTGCATAGTTGCCATCATTTTCATTGTGAAATTGGGCTGTTGTTGTTACCCTGGTTTGGGTGTTGTTGCTGAGTTGTTTTGGCCATGATAGGGCCAAGAACAACTCCGTGTTGCCCTGTTTTAATCCGCGACAGCTGATTGGTTGCCTGAGTTCAATGGATAGTCTTCGGACTGTGCTAGCTTGGCTTGTTTGTTGAAAGCTTGTGAAACCCAGCTGTGTTGGTTTGTTGTTTATGTCCCCTTGGCTATGTATAAGCCTACAATGGACCCTTATTCCGGAGGAATCATGCCCAGCTCGGGGTGGCAGCTTTGCTGAGAGATTGATGAGCAAGCTGGCCTATGGTTGGGTGGAACGTTGCAGCGACGTAGCTGGTTGCGGGTGAATTCTCCACCAAAAGATAAGTACTATTGTTTACTTCACCTCTGCAAGTTATATACTGTATTATGTGAAATGATGAACATGCTCAATGCTGGAATGTCTATGTTTGCTTCCGCTGATTGTTTGAAGGACTGTGCATCCTTGTATGATGAATTATGCCTATTGTTTAGGCTTTTAATTTCAGCATTGATATCCTCTGCTTTATGTTCATGGGCTGTTTGCCCAGCTGTGTTGTGTTCGTCGCGTCCTTTTCGTCGGTTGAGGGACGGGGACGTGACAAAACTGCTCCAAACAAATTTGGTAACTGCCTCAGCAAATCTATGGAAGAAGGTTTGGAATCCAGACTATATTCTGAAAGTCAACTATTTTATATGGATGTTAATGCACAACAAACTCCTAACGACAGACAATCTCACTAAAAGAGGTATAGAAGGCCCCTCCAGATGTGCCCTGTGTAAAGCAGACTTGGAATCTGCCACACACCTCTTTGTTCAATGCAAAGTCACTATACAAATTTGGAGGGCTATCTTGCATAACATTCGTGCTTTTCTCAAACCTCCAGAATCCCTTGAGCAACTTTTAATTGTCTAGAACAGTCTATATCCAGGGAATCTCAAGAAAAGAAAAAAAAACCATCCTAAGGCGTCTGTGGAATGTCATTCCTAAGAACATATTATGGTAGATTTTGTTGGCAAGGAACAGATCAATATTCAAGGGAGAGAAGGTTAATATCAATCGGATTGCAGCAAATATTATTGGGATGACTGCTGAAAAATTAGCGACTAGAGGAATGGGATTTCCAGATGCAGAAGATATCCCAGCACAAGTATCCAAGTGGTGCATCATTTTCTTCTAGAGGAGTTCCCCTCAAGCCAAAAACTACAACAGTAGGTAGCCATGGGAAATAAGAAAAAACTATGATGATCTCTCTCGATGGATTAAAGATCAGAACGCCTACTCTTTATTCTTTGATGGTGCCTCAAAAGACAATCCATGGAAGGCAGGTGCAGGGGGTCGTATTCTGAATCCAAGAGGACAAATAATCAATTCTTTTGCCTGGGGACTGGGGAGTAAGACTAATAATGAGGCTGAGTGGCTGGCTCTTCTACAACGGTTAGAGATGATAGATGCAAAATCCATCACTAGGCTGATAATCTTGGGGGATTCTCGCCAAGTGATCCTCAAAATCAGAATAGGATATCCTACGGGATCCATTAAATGAAAAAGGATGCACAGCATGATCCAAAAGCTTCATCTTCTTGAAAGCACAGATTACTACCATATTTTAAGAGAAAACAACACTAAAGCAGATAAAATGGAAAACAAGGGGGCCTCTCTCTCACAAGGTTCAATAATTTGAAATGGGGAAGAGACAAGCAACAAACATATCCCCTAAGAACCAAAATTGTTTTTCTTGTAATAAGCCAGGACAGTGCATGGTTTACTCCTCAAAATATAAACAAACTGCCTTATCTCAGTGATTCCCTAGCAGGGCACGTAGCCTCGTCACAACACTACGTGGATGCAACAATCTGTATTTTTTTATGCCTTTTATTAGCAGTCCCAATAGTTTACAGATGAATGCGTGGGCTCTCAGGCTCACCCCATCGATCTCTGCATCCTTTTCAAGCAATCACCACGATTATAGGAATCACGTATCAGGTTCACTATCTGCCTGTGTGAGTACTCTAAAATGGGGAAAAATTCTGCGTTGTAATCTTTCCAGAGAGGATAAAAATGTGCAGAATTTAAGCTTGAGTGGAAAGCACGATTGAACTGAGTGGGAATGGGGTTGTCATGGAAATGTAACGAATTTAAATGAGCAGCATGAAATACATAAGACAAGCAGCTATTTTTATTCAATGGGGAATGGCAATGAGCAAGGCAACTTGACATTGATATGGAGGACTAGTAGAGGAGCACGTGACCGTAGACAACCAGACGATAAAAATTCTTTGCTCTTTGACCATCAGGCTCAGGATAAACCAATGCAAGCAGCTCGGAGGATTAAGAAATACACTCTCATCTAGTTAAATTGGTTTGATCATTTTTTTTTGCAAAATCTTGAATAAGCAGTTCATTAGAGTATAATCCACCAATGTCAATTTAAAGAACAACAACTCTAGCTGCCCTAGATGACCTTACTTTTGGCTTTGTTTTGATTCAGCTCTTCTGACTGAAAGTTCTCTCGAGCAAAATATGTTCTGAATAACTATGCACAGCCTTTTCAATTCATCTTTTCTTAAGTTTCTTTTAAAAAAAAATCATTCTATAACAGAAAATAATAATATATAAAACAATATAAATCTAAACTGATATCTCTTTTATAAAGAAATTATTTCTATAGTAATTTAATTTCATATAAAAGACAATTGAACCCATGAATTTATATATCATTTATGGTTTCCAATTTTATTTTTACTTTTCAAATTAAAAATTTATATATCATTTGTCATTTGTAATTTGCTTTTTACTTATATAGGATAATTTCAACTTTTACCAATGAACTAAATTGCAGTACAAAAATATTGATTTCATGAAGATTGAAAGCCAATCATTATTTTAAAAATTTAATGAAGAAAATAAAAAAGTCAATCATTATTTAAACAAGAATCACAAGGTGGTAATGTTCTGCAATATGTAAAAAACTATATCATGGCGAGTTGGTGATTGAATTCTATCAAGCTGATCGATTTTTATGGTTGAAAAAGAAAAAAGGGAAAAAAAAACTATTTCAGCTCCCATTAAGATTGAATGTCGAGGCTATAATATTCATAGAAACGAATATTATTGTAATGGCAAGCGTGCAGAAAAATAAACATAGATAGCTGGGCATATTAACATTTGCTTAGATCCGTTCACACTATCTCTCCCAGACAATCCTGGTTCTTTACCTAATTTGAAAAATATGCATGTTTACAAATATTCAAAATCGGTATGGTAAAAAAATGCATGGTAAAAAAGATGCATAGAAAAATAAAGCATACATACTTCTCGGTCTAATAATCCATAGAAAAATAAAATATCTATACAAAACTTGCAAACATATATAGAAGGTCAAGTTTAGATCATTCCAAAGGTAAAAAGAAGGTCATTTCAATATGGTGATATTTACACCATGTTGCAATACAAAGGAAAGACAAAGATATTGCAGAAAATAAAAACTAATTATATTTATTTCTACATCCATCTAGAATCATCTATTTCTATTATAAAAAAAGCAATTGTTTTTAAATCATTTCTACTAGGTTTATCTAGCTCTATGACAAAGAAATAATTATGTTGATGAGTTGCGAAGAAAGTTTCGATATAACATTGTGGCAAATGTGAAATAGATAATTTGCAGATATCTCCAAATACGAATACATTTTTTGGGACAATTTTTTTTTTTATGAAATCACATTCTCTAATGTCTATACAGAATTGAACTTTGAAGCCAACTTATTATTTAACAAAAGCTTTACTTTACACAAAGGAACAGAGAATTCAATTCTCGAGCCAGCTCACTAGCCAATGAAACTTTGACTTTCTAGAAAGGAATTGTTTTATGAGGCAGGGTGTTGAATTGCATCTAGAAATTGCTACCTATTAGTTGGTCATTATGTTGATCTTCTTTTTATATTTTAAACCAGAAGGGAAATTAATGCATGCTACAAATTCCAAGAGTTAAGAAAAAGATTTAGAATGAAAAAAAATACTCTGAAACAAAAAAAGGTATTGAATGTTTCTGAAGACCAAAATTAGGAGTTCATACCTTTGCTGAGCAGTAAAAATATGTAGAGCACATAACACATATTTCATTAAATTTGGAATTAAACAGTGGATCTAGAATTCAAAAATAACCCAAAAAATCAATTATGTGGTTGTCCTTGTAATAAAATATTTCTAAATTTAATGAAATATGTGTTACATGGTTTTTTTCTCTACAGCCTTATTGTTAAACCTAGTTTGAAATTTGTCAAAAAAATAACTTAAACATAAGATCAAATGAAGTGCTATGGAAAAATAAATATTAAACCATTTTCAGGAACAAGCTGGAAGATAGCGCCATTCATGACAACAAAATTTTTGTACAGATCTTGCCTCTAGATGCTTAAATCGAACTCTGAGTTTTTTTAAGTGTACAATTGAAACAAGACAATTAGGAATGCAATTGGACAATATAAACTTATGATCTGTATTGTATAACCAGTTTCTCTACCATGCAATGTTGGTTCAATGCTAGAATTTTTTCAAGGATCAAGGAAAATTAAAACAAACTAGTGTTATGTGTTGTGTAAATGTGCTCTTTTGAATGCAATATTAGCCCACTCTTCAAATTATCCAGCCATCAAATGGATTTACAAATCTAAGCATGACATAGTGTGTACAAAGTTGCACTAATGGATTGAGATTTTTTCAAAGCTGAAAATTTCATTTCTTTTCTACTGGTGTAGTTGATGGCTTGCAATCATCCATATTGAAAGTTTTGGGCATCTTACAAGTATACTTCTGAGACATTAAATGCATTCACTTCATTGGCATTTGAGACCATACCATACATTTAATGCATGCATGTGAGACCATATCTCTGCATTCAATTTTGATGTGTTGTAATTTCATCCCAAGGAAAACTCAACATGTAAATCTAAATACTTTAAACGTTTATGCATTTGAAGCTATAAAATAAATGATTGGGATTCATTGATAACGAATTTGGGTGTGTAGGAACAAATGAATATTTTTTTTTAGTGCAGACTTGCAATTATAAAATTGCAACCCTATAAATTTTGAGGAAAATTTAGGGAATCGCACTTATATGCACACCCATGTAAGAGAAGGATTTTTATTAAAAGTGTTCACTTGTGCAAGTGGGCAGTACATAGGAAAAATGGGATTTCATTGTATATCACATATTTGAGTACTTGTCGGAAAAGATCTAGGAGACTGCCATGCCTCATTCAAATAGTTTTTTGTTCCCACTAACTTAACTATTAGTCTATCTAACTTAATGAAAAAACACAATCAACCTGTTGATAATGGTTCCATCCTTGCTCGGATTCGATAGTATAGGCAACAACATTGATAACATCAAGAAAATGAAATTGACATGTTGCAAACAACATAGTATTCTTATGTGGATGTTGTAGTACTACAGCTCTGTCACAATATGTTCATTGATATATTATGCGAGTGCAATGTTGAGTGCTAGAGGTGAGAGCAATTATATGGAGTTAGTGAGCCAGCCATTGTAGGAAAATAGAATTTAGAGAGGCTAAGTCCCCATGGACTCGCCTAATATGCTACTCTATCCCTTTCTCAATGGAAAATTACAGTATAGGAGCAATTATATGGAGTTAGTGAGCCAGCCATTGGAGGAAATTAGATTTTGGAGAGGCTAAGTCCCCATGGTCTTGCCTAATATGACACTATCCCTTTCTCAATGGAAAAGTTCTGCAACCTTTTTTCATGAGCAGGGTTCCATTCTTAGCATTACTTTTGAAATCTTGAATGTGTTTATTATCAAGAGCTAGAAAAAGGTAAAGTTTTAATGCAATGAAAACAAACATTTAACAATTGAGAAACTAAAAAAGTATGGAGTATTGCGTAGCATTACAAAAAGATAAAAATGCCAGAAGACAGTATAATATACAAGATAGTAGTTGAAGCAGAGAAAATATCAGTATATGGATATGAGGTGTATTATGTCAAAAAGGCATATCCATGTTTAAAAAATGGATTGATGCTACTGTGCTACATGTAAAGAAACTTGTGCTTAACAACAAACATTGTCTGTTGCAATCTTGAAAACAACTTTTGTATGCGAATTATGCAAATTATAGAAAGGAACGCAAATTTGAACATAGGATGAGCTGGCAATGCGACTGTTAAAAACTGATGGAATTTGTTTTTTTGTATCCATAGCTGGGTCTGCACATTTGACACATAACAAAGTGAGTCAACCATGCAAAAAACTGAACATTGCAGAGTACAGAGAAAACAAGTGCTGAAAAAAATGTGTTTGAATATTCAAAAACAATTTTTTTTTTAGAAGCCAAACAATGTAGTTGTTTTAAAACAAGTGTGTGTGTTTGGGAAAGAACTTGTTTCAGTATTTGAATACATTTTTTTTTGAGAAAACAAGCAATGTAATTGTTTAAGAAAAGAAATGTCTATTTGTTGTGTGCCACAAAACATGATCTTATAGACTATTTTATAAACTCATAGTGTGATATGTATTTTTTTTTAAGTGTGGTACAGGAGTAGAAACAAACCTACGATTTTGAATTGATTGTTAGGTTCTTGCAATATCACTTATGTTGTTTTCCATTGCCAAGGTAAAAGTCCCTTCTTGCAAAAATCTTCCCAGGTTGAATATGACAGAAGAAACACTTTGGCAGTATTGTTCATATGAAACACCTACAATTGTTGGGCAAATTTGTTTGAGTAGTGAACCCTGTAAACAACATTCTATCATACCATTAGCTGTGTCCAAATTTCATTCAAGGTTGTGTTCATATCTAGTTTCTTCCTGCTTGCAAAATGTACAAAGTTGAAAATTTTGTATCATTGGCAAGTTGCAGGTGTTGCAGACCGCTCTAAATGGAGGGCCAAAGACATTTTTGGGCTGGAGAATTCCTTGTATCTGTAAATTTCATAGTTATATAACACAAGATACAATAAAGAATACATGTAGCTAGTTGTTCTATTGTTTAATGAGACAGAAACATAAAACATGTTTTTTTTTCTAGTCTAGTTTCAAAAAGCAAAGGCAAAATATTTGTTTTCCTTATTGCATGAAGAACTTCATACAAGCAACGAGAAGCAGAGAACAAAATCAAGTCTGAAGGAAAAACAAACCTGTCAAAACCCCAAATTTTCACAAAAATTTAAAAAATTTGAGATAACATAAAATGTTGAATTTGCGGTTTACTAACAGCTAAAGGTTAGCAAAAAAAGAAACAGTTAAATGATTAGTATTACATACTATCAAATTACGTTAACTAAACAGTTTCCTTTTTTGTAACATGAATAAGGTTTACTTGCGTATTGTTTTATTTCAGTTTACTAATAAGTCTGTTTTATGACAAGTAGGTGGAATCTAACTTTGAATCCTGGGCTTACTTAGCATTTATGCTAACGCAGAAAGATTACTGGTTCTTACAGGTTTACAGGTATGATCGAACAAGTAAATGTTTTAAATTCATAAGTATCAAGAAGTGTTTCTATTTGCAAATAAAATGCTTAGTAGATAAGCTGATAAATTCTAAGCAACTCAATGAGGTAAAGTAATTGTTTTCTTCAGTTAAATTCCTTGTCAGCAAGGTTCAAAATAAAAGAGTTCGTATCTTTATTGAACATAGCGATAGTAAAGATACTTTTTGTGACTTTAACTTGTAATCTTTGCTACATAGTAACTTCTAATTTGATATGCATATCTTGCAATATTATACATATGGTACTATTGGTTTATGTACATGGAAGAGCTGCTTTTAATACTGACATTAAAATTCTCATTAGAATATAGAATTTGATTTCCTTTTTAACCTGCTAGTATAGTAAGTATCAACCTATTACTTATATGTACACGTTAGTTACTCATTAACAAGTTTTAGCTTATTCGTCAAAGTTGTATTGTATGTACTAATGTATTATATACTTTATCGTAATATTTACTTGAATAACCAGCTGATCGATACTTTCATTTTATAGAGAAGTTTCCAGCCTTTAAAACTTCTTGTTATTAAAAGTGTACTTAGTGTATAAACAACTGCGTTGTTTCACATAGACAACTGTTTTTCTTTTACTTCTTAATCCTAAATCCATCCATGTTATTCCAATTGATTATGGATTTAAGTAAGATTATTCCATATAATTTTCATTTTACTATAATTCTTTTCTTGTATTAAGTTACTGTCCATAACAGCTTCAAAGGTAGATATTTCCATAATGATTAACCATCTATCCTATGCTAAGCACCAGTTATCTTATATGATCATAAAATCATCTTACCAAATAATAGACATGGTAAATTACTAGTAATGTCAAGTTGAGAACAACTATTGTCTATTAAAGTCTAAACCAAAATGAACATTGTAAAAGAAATTATGAATATATTTCCCTTTACTATGCTATCCAATCTCATTTTGATTCTATAAATTATAACCATTGGAGGGTTGGTTTATAAGAAATGAGTTTGGATTAATTATATACATATATGTCATGGTTAGGTATTATATGAGCCTACCCATTGTAAGCATGAACGAAATCGAGATTAACCAATGTTTAAGTGGTGATTACCTTTTTGCTAGGTCAACGTTAACTTAACGTTGTTAACCATGAGCCAATGATGAGCTAACAACCATATGATAAGCAATATGTATGATTTACGACATTATAACAAAGGCATACATTATAGTTTTTCTACATCGTTTGTTAAAAATCATTGAATAAATAATTGGATATTATTGGATTGCAGGAAAACTATTGAAATCGACCCACTGCATGGTTTGTATTATTGAGGGCACGTGGTTTTCTCCTAGCCAAGTATTGGAGATATATATAACCGATGCAACCCTAACCCTTTTCATTCTCCTTCCATAGTTTGCGTTGGCCTTTGGGCTCTCTGCAAGTCTCATGGCCGCCATGAGTGTGCTCTCTGCTCCATCTTGCTTCAACGCTTAAGTATAGCGTGCTGTGGCCTCTGGTGTTTGGTTTTGTTGCCATTTATTCGGGCCTGTGGGTTTATACTCTGCAAAAATTCTATTAGCTTCCTTTGCACTTGGTTTGTGGTCGGCTTGTATCCCAACTTGCCTTTTTCGTGGCCTGCTACTGCTGGTGCGAAACTGTGGCTTCGTTGGCTATTTGTTGAGCTCCTTCGTAGTTGTAGGGTTGGAGATTCATGTGCTTGCTTACTGTTAGGGACAGTCTCTCTGCTAGATTGTTCGTCATTCTTATTAAGGTAGTTTTTAGTGTTATTTTCAACATAGAAATAATTTATAGCCAAGTTGTTTTTATAGTAGGGTTTACAATGTTTTAAGGTTTTGTAAAACTAACACTTTGTAATGTAAACTCTTTGCAGGAACTTGAGACAGTGCTGCATTCCGTGACGAAGCAATTTCTCGCTGTCTCTGAAGGCCTCATCTCCAAACTGGTAAGCCTTGCGTTCATCGTTTGGGTTCTTGACCTACTGTAATAGGGTTGTCGATGGGAGACTATGAGTTGGAAGCTTGTCTAGCTTCGTCTTTTAGCTATATGATTTATTTTAAATGTTTAAGGGTTCTATAATGTTTACAAACCCTAGCTTCGTTGATGGTAAACTTGGCCACGAGCTGGATCTTGTATTTGGTTTGACATTTCAGCCTTATGGCTAGTTAATGTAGAACAATATTTTTGTTAAGACAGTTCTGTCTTCGAGCTTGAACTCAGTTTACAGTAATACTGTTTGTTACTCTGTGTAATCTAGGGTTTTAACCCTATTCGACTGTAAATGAAGTTATTTACTGTTTAATATACTTCATAATAGATTACTGTTAATGTCTTAAGACTGTCACCTACTTATGGTTAATTTATAAATTTTACTTATTTTGCTCAGAAATATGAGCTAGGGTTTTCCTGTAGGTAACCCTTGTATAAATAAATCTTTCAATTTATTATTAATAGGTCTTATTACTTTGTTAAATTTGTTTTAATTAGTGTTCAGGTGTGTTGTGCAAATTTCTAGTTATAACATCACAACTGCCCTTTTTAACTTGTCCTTAAAGGACTGTGAACAATTTATAATAATTTAGTTATTTATTAATTAAATAATCCAAGTAATTGGATTATCGCTTAAATGTTTGTTATTTGCAATATATCTTTTTTTTTCTTAGGGTTTCGACCCCGTAGTTTACTTTTACAGTAATATCCTATTTGTAAAATTTAAAAGAAACAGTTCTTTTTAAAAATATACATTTATGTATATGTTAGTTATTATCCTATTCTATTTGTTCCATTTAATAAATGACAGATAGGGTTAATTTAGAGTTCATTTGCAAAGATGTTCATAAACTCTGTAGCTTAGTTGATTCTTTACAATTTAATTCTTTTAATAACACCCTACCTGGGTTCGAGTATTTGTTAGACTTAGTTTAGTTGATAATATTAGTAAATAAACTATATGAATAGTAGTTATATCCTCAATGAACTGAATGTAAACAAAGTAGTTTAACTTTGTTTCCTTTACTGCATAAGCAACTGGTTACTAAATAAACATAAAGAAAATATATATATATAGAATATAACACAGTTTACTCTCCTGCATTTTTAATTTGATTAGAAAGAATACTGTACTGTGTAGCACATAACATCTTATCTACTAGAGTATAATAATCCCTTCTACCTATATTGGAACATTGCTATTTCATCATCAATATATTTTCATAAACAAGAACATAAATAACCAGGTTATTGGACTTTTTGATAGTAACCTACAAACTAAAATAAATTACTCTGCTAATATGAAATGCATAATACATCTATTCATTACAGTCTCTTATCATTTTCTTCATCTACTTAAATACTCTGTCTGTGTTGGAGTACGGTCTAGTCCTTCCAGACGTGGAAAAACACAGAATAGAATTATTTTCATCTATTCAGATTCATTCCTTCACTAATCAAAAAGATTACTAACTCTAACATTTTACAACTAAATATTGAACATTCATTTAGCAGTCAGATTCACATTTAACCATCCAACACAGTAAAACAAAAGATTGTAGAACCTGATTAGGATGGACAACAACAGCGTTAGGAGGTCATTCCTCCCTACCAAATCCTGGAGAGCGCTCAAACAACGCTTCCTCAGGACCCCTGAGCCTATTCCTGGTCTTCTTGGCTAAGAACTAGTGAAGCATGCAAACAATAGACTAGTCCAATGACTCAGAAAACACTCTGCACTCCACAGTAAGATCCTTCAGCTGAAAAGTTGCACTAGATCACTTAGCAGTTAACCCCCCAAACTCTTTCCACAAATTCCCTTGCCATTGAATTTTCTCTGAAGTACATTCACTTGAATGATCACTTCTCTAGAATGAGAAGCCTCATCTCTCTTCAATGGGCTTTTTTATAAAGATTGCCTAGGTCTTTTGGGTCAATTGTCATTAATTGAGCCACCTGCTCTGATCCCACTTTCTTGGGGGATCATGACCCCAAATGTAGGGAGGTTTCCACCTGCAACAGTTGGAAGTGGTTTGAGGATGTTGCCACATATATGTTTGCTCTCCACCCAGTCTCCTCCACCAATTTGACCAGTAAACACTCTTTTAACAACTCTCCTAAGCTGTTGTCTCCACCTTTATTTATTTATAATTAAAATATTCAGAATTACATTAAATATCCTTGACTGTGTCGAGTCATCAATTACAACTTAGCATAAAATTTAACATATTGTCTTTAAATAAAATCAAATAAGATAATATTGTTTTTTTGCAAAATTGGGGCATGTGATGTGTTTTTCATTCAGCAATGGGCACAAGGTTTTGAATTGCATATTCATCATTTAATGGGTCAATAAATGTGGACATTGATGTTCGAATCAGATGAGTGCCTCTTGTTCCATTCCTGACTATGTTTTTGAAAAGATAAGAAGGTGCATAATTAGATGCAAGCTGCTCTTGCACCTGCAAGAAAATCTCTATATACATTTCACCAACTTGTAGCTGTATAAGCAAGAAAGAAACATGTGTCATTGGTTTTGAATAATTTAAAAGAAAATGATCTAG
>LPNX010926704.1:54905-70673 GCA_001517045.1 Pseudotsuga menziesii
CATATTTGATGTAGAAGTCAAATTTCCTGTTGTTGCGGTGAGATGCGACAACTATTACTACAATTGACCCAACAACATAGTTATCATTTGAAAACAGAAGTTCAGCAATTGTCATGTCTGGAGGAAGTCTTCACAGTGCGTAAACCATGTCAATTGTTTGAATTGTAGTGTTTGCTAAGATGACAATCAAATATTTTTCATCACCTCGTTCATATTGACCTTTCTTTTTCAAGCCAAATTTGTTTATTTGAATATTTTTCCCACGTTGGAGGAAAGTAGAAAATTGTTTGATCAAACTGTCCTTAACACTGGTTGTGATAGTCATTTGTCCATCTTTGTCCACCAAGTCTGCATGCAAAATGTTTGTTTTGATAGGGGAATTCTGATTTTTGTTCTGTGAAGGGCCATAGATAACCAAAACATCCCCTTCGAATGTATTTCCATAGGTTGTTGTACAAATTTGTATGATGGTAGATGGATGGACTAGTGTATGTTTTAGCCTACAAAACAACAAAATCAAGATACATGACCAGGTTTCAATTGTCAAAGGAGCAACGACTGAAGGGCATAGATTTATTAAAAAACTTCAGTGTATCTAGTGCAAAAAAGAAGGAGAGAGAGAAACCTCTTGTAATTATCTTTGCTTGTTGTTGTGTCTGTTGCTGGGCTGTTTGTTTCTAAATATCTGTCTGCTATTGGAGCATTTTCCTTCTGTACGTTTTCCATGAGAAATTTGGTTACACTGCAACTATTTTTTGTGTGTGTTTGGAATAACTACTAGCTAACACCAATACCATGCATTGCATTTATGTTAAGACATAGAAAAACGAAGCAAGTCTAAAGTGGCATTGAGTATCAGGAAAAGCCATGCAAAAACAATTTAGACAAAATAACTTAATGGCATAGACAAAAAAAAAAGAACAGAGTTTTGAGTTGAAATACCTTTTGTATGCATAACCACAATGCAATTCGAATAGAAGTGGACATGCACAAGGTTTTTTTTGGTGACAGATTTGTTTCTTGTTTTTATTTTTCTGCCTATATTCAATCTCAACAATCTAGCAGTGTCGTTTTTTTTGTTTATTTGGGTAATACAATGTATCAATTTGCAGGCAATGTTTTTTTTTCCATTTTTTTTGTTGTTCTTTTTTTTTTAACAAAGAATCATATAACACGAGTATTGTAATTCAGATTTGTGTTTTTTTCCATGTTTTGCATGTGTGCAAAACAATGCAAAATAAATAAATAAAAACTTTGGCATATTTTCTTATAGCAAAAGGATTTTAGATGTTGTTGGAAGCATTTTGTTAAGGAGGTGTCAACAGTTTGAACATGAAAGCTCAATTGTTAGAAATATTGTTGTTTTTCTATCAGTTTGCATGAATAATCTAGCTGAAATCTAGAGGGATAGACAAGAAACTAGAATTATGGTCAGTCCAATATGCATCTGAGATGGTGAAGACAAAATTAGTGGTTTGTAGGCTTGTCCAAATATGGTCAATCATTGAGCCCGACACAGTTGTTGGTTTTGTTGTTTTAAGTTCCAGGGATCTTGATTCCATAAAAAGATGCAATTTTTTTTTGGATACGTTTCCTGAAGCATGTCAATGTTAAAATCCCCAGCTATCAGAAATTGTGTGTTGTTTGACTTGTTTGATAGTATTTGCTCTAGTATATGAAAGATGCTTTCTAGGCGAGCATGTGGCGCGATGTATATATTAATCACCTTTAAGAGAATGCCTCCTAACAGTATATCTGTGGCAATAGCCTCAATCGATTTGCTTGCATAATTTTCAGATTTGACAATGGGAATATTTGTTCTAAACAGAGTAAGAATACCATGGACGAAAAATGTTGTTATGCTATTGTAGTTGTCTTTGATTTTTTTTTTTCGTTTGGTGGTAGGTGCAAATGTGTCTCTTGTAAGAATAATATGTATGATTGCATCATCTCATTGTCATTTGTAACACTATCACTATGCAAATGCAAGCTCTGAGTATTCAACAAACAAACAAGAAAATGATTCCTATTTGGGATTGAATTCAAACCATAAATTGAAAATCCCATGCACGTGTTTTTTGTAGTTTGTCTATTTCAGCGGCTATTGCTGGACAAAGGGAGAAATTATTTTTCTCTAATCTATTTAAAATATAAATAAATTTCATATCTTTGACACGAGAAAGGGATGTGTAAACAAGGCCATCTTTTTTAACCACTTTTGGATCAAATGCCAATTTCTCCATGTTAAGACCTTGAGCTCTATGGATTGTGTGTGCACAAGTTAGCTGAATTGGGAACTGTGTTCGCATGACACTAATGTAATTTTCAGTAGTTGTTTGCAATGTGATCCTTTTGATTGGTATCCATGAAGATTTGATTTTAGGAGTAAATAGGCAACACATTTTGTTGCGCTCCAATAAGCCAACTTTTGTGTCCAGAAATTCAATCCAAATAAGCTCAGGGTTGCTTTTGGTATAATATCTAAATAATCCTTCTGCAACATTTACTAAACCATCTTTAGTTGAGTAGTTTCCTGCTATGAGTTCAACAAGCATGTTTTGTTTTAAATTTATTGTAGAAGGCAATGCGATTGCCTTCAATTTGTTTTTGGTTTTGTCTAGTGGATCAATTTTTCTATCATCTGTGACGAAGGCAAATGGCTCTTGATTAACAATTGAGAGCATGTTTGAATTATGTTGTTGCACATCTTTTTTAGTGTGGAATAGATAAGGGAATATTGGGTCCATTGGCGATGTTCTATAACAATGTTGGTTTAAAAATTCAATGTCATCAATTGTATGTGAGCATGTTCTCATTCTATTTAGAACATCTATAAATTGTTTGTTCTGTTGTCTGACTACTGTTTTAAGTTCATAGAATCTAACATTGTCAGTCCAAATATATGGAAATGTTTGTTGATGGACTCTCGGCTTTTCAAAAATCCAATAATCATGAAATTATTGCGCTTGGCAAAAATCGTTGCAAAAGATAACATCGAGACCACCAAAAGGTTTTGTTGCGACATGCATACTTTTTCTGAGTCTCTTGTCTATGTTAAAAAGCATTTGAGGTCCAATTAAAGAGACTTCGTCTATTAACACGACTTTTAGTTGTGCATATTCTTTTGTCAATAGGTCAAGTGTATTGAAATTGAGAGGCAACATTTTTGTAGAGCCAAATGCAATCCCATAGTAGAATGAACTGTAACACCACCAACATTGTATGCAGCTTTTCCAGTAAATGCAAGAATCAATCCTTTTCTTTTCAAAGGATCGCTTTCAATTTGTTTATCATAATAATGAAGCAAACCATGGTAGATTGCTTTTGCAGTATTTTTTTTTCCTGTTCCTGCTCCACCAGTCAAGAACAAGTAGATTGGACTAAAGGGGTAATTTATTTTTCTTGTGATAATCTCTTTTGTAATTATTTCTTGTTCATTGTTCAATGTCTTTCTCAGAGCATGATATTCATCTATGGAGAGCAAAAATGGCTTTTCACACAATTTTGGCTCAGTTTGATCTTTTGGTTGTTTGTTTTTTTTGTGTAAGAGGTCGTTACGAATGTCAAATTGTTCAAATGAAGGAATGGTAGTGGTTTTGTTTTTTGATAAATCAGGACAATAGTTTTGTAAAGTGTTTTTTGCAACGAGTTTAGATGTGGCATCAATGCAACCCCATTTTTTTTATGGTGTTTCTACAAACTTCTGTTTATTAGGATTATTAATCCTCCCTTTTCCAATTTGGTCATATGTCTAAATCAGGAGTCATGTCTAAATCAGGAATCCATACAATCTATTTTTGGTCACTAGCACCATTGGGTCCACTTGGCCTAATTAGGGCACATATTTCAGTTACTAAAGTGTGTGGACCACTAATTGAGGCATACTGCCACTGATTGCACTTGCATGCATCAGTTTAGGAGCCTCCTAGACCAATCCCTAAAATTTAGGAGCCACTGGGAGTGTCGAAACCAACCAAGGTCAATTCAGTTGAGTTGGTGACTAGTCAAGCTAAGTTAGGAGTCAGTTACATTCAGTTCTAGTCTTCTACATTAAGTTAGCACTAGGTTTGCATGGCTGCATACAGGAAGGGCACATTTCTCACCTACCACAGTCAGTTAGCCCTAGTCAACACTAAATGTAACACTTGAGTTGTGTTTTAGAACTCTGATGAACTCCGGTTATGGTTTAGACAAGGTCGGTTAACTATTGAATTCTCCGACAGTGATTTAGACAAGGTCTTAGTTACCTATAGTCAAGTAGAGTCTAATAAATTTGAATTTCCTCATGTAGATTCGAATTGCATGTGACTATTTAAGCCATTGTACTTGATTGTAATTACTATCTAATTACTTTTGATTAATGAAAGCATTCACAGTTGCAAGCCATGTTTGCACTGTTTCATTCTTCAATTGCTGAGTAAATTATGTGATCTATTTTGTGAGTTGTGTGTTTTTCTACAGATCTATGTGCTCAATTTATATGGTATCAGAGCCTCAGTGGACAAGACACCTCTCCTCCTCAGATCTCTAGCTAGATCATTTTTTTTAAGCAAAATTACTCCTTCCAGTACTGCACCAGAAGCGAAGAATTTACCAATTAATATCCCAAGTTAGGAAATTGTTGATCAAGCTTTCTTGATCAACTATGCTGGGTGTGAAGGAAATTCCAAAAGTGTAGACTATCGACCTTACTTTGTATGTTTGATTGTGTGACAGGTTATCAGCTCTTCTCACAGCATTTGCTACAAGCATCCATTTATTCTCACTGCATTCGCTACAGCAACTCAGTCCTTCTTACTGCATTCAAAATGGTTCATCCAGTAGAGCCTCTCACTCCCTTCAACTATCACCAATGGAAGGAAGACATGGAGGTACTGCTCCACGCCAAGCAGCTCTTCAGACTCATAGAAGAAACAGAGGCAGTGCCAGCTTTAGATCATGAAAAAGAAAAGTACTGGAACAGGCTTGATGAAGCCCATGGACACTTGTTCTCCTCAGTTTCTTGAGATCTTCGATTCCACATCCAAGGATTGAAGACCCCCAAGGAGATTTGGGACAAGCTTTCCTCCTTATTTGATAAGCAGGATGAGATGAGGGTCCATCAGCTATAAAATGATTTGATCACTCTTAATCCATCCAACTTTGAATCACTGAATGAATTCTTCACAAAGTTCAAGAACCTGATATATCAGTTGAAGCAATGCAAAGTGGAGAAGGATGAAGATCAGCTCATCCTTTCCATTCTCACAACGCTCAATGCAGACTAATCAGTCTTTGTATCAACCTTCCAAACAGTAAGGCTCACTACTCCAAATTGGAAGATTCCCACTCTTAATGCCTTCATCCAATCTCTCATTTCTGAGAATGATAAATTGATCCAAATGGGGATCATTCGATCTTCCAAAGATCAAGCTCTAGTTGAAAGAGGCGATAAGGTAGCCAATGACAAAGGGAAGCAAAGAGATGAGTCTCCTGTGAAGATAGAGCAGTCAAAGGAGCCTCCAGGTTCAAAGAGAAGCAAGAAGAATGACAAAGGAAATGTCCTATGCTCTTACTGTGGAAGGGGCTTTCATTCAGAAAGCTCCTGTATGAGAAGACAACTTGATGAAATGGCTCTTTTTTTGAAGAAACATAACATTTATGTACCTTCTAGCGCAAGGAAGGATGATTCTGAAGAAGAAGATGAAGAATACGAAAGGAAAGGCCATGCATTGAAGGCTTGCTACACATCAACACATGTCTTCCTCATTGATTCTGCAGCTTCCAACCATATGGATGCATCCAGAGAATCATTCTCTTCTTTTCAGTCCTTTGATGGTCCTAGTATTCAGATGGGCAATAACAGTAAAGTCAAAACAAAATGGAAGGGCTCAGTCAAGCTTGAACATGGAAGATTCAAAGATGTGCTATTTGTTCCCTCCCTAGCTTCAAACCTGTTATCTGTTTATCATATGACCCATACTGGATCTACAAAGTGACTGATCTTTGGTCCTAAGTCAGTGGAGATCACAGATATCTCTACTAGGAACATCATAGCGAAGGGTGTCACAAATCATGCTTCAAAATCATATGAGTTCTCACATTTCATGCCTCCTTCATAACTAGTGCACTTTCAACAGCCACTTGCAAGGGAAGGTAAAATCATTGCATCTACTTCTTTTGCATCTTCTACTAGTATTGCAGATCCATATTTATTAGTTTAAGAGATTGACGTTTAGGGTGACTCAGATCTAGATCCAATCCCTACTTCCAAATTGGAAGCTAGGAAGATGACTGGAAACTCGCCTGACACTCAGAAAGGAAAGACCCTTGCGCTATGCCATGCAATCTTACCTCCTTCAGAGAGATGCAATAGACTCCCTGTATGATCCGACGGATTATTCCTCTTTTAAGATCCAATATGGTACGATGGTTGAAAGAAGCCGCGGGTGAAAAAATCAGACGACGAAAACACAAAGAAGCCGCGCAAATCGGAGGTCGGAAGAGATCTCCTTCCGCGACATCGGAGGTCGGAAGAGCATCTTCGTCCGCAACGGCGGGCAGCCAAACTCCTAGTCTGTCTGCGGGGATAACCGGACGCAAAAAAAATATGAGGATCGGCAGTCGGAAGCATTTCCCCTTTTGCAACGTCGGGGTTCACAAGCTTTTCCCCTTTCAGAATGGTGGAAACTCACAGGCGTTCGGAATGGATCGGAAGCCGGAGCGATAAAAGAGCCGCAACGACGGAGATAGAACGGATCGGAAGTCGGAGCGGAACGGGAGCCACAACGGCGGAGGTATAAAGGCTTTCGGCAGCCGCAACGACGGGCACAATCTTGATCAGAAGTATAACACTTCTGGCAGCTGCAACGTCGAAAGCCCAGATAACAAAAACTTTCGACTCAAACACTGCAATACGCATGGCACGGTGACATTGCTAAACGGTTGGTAGTCTGTGCACAGTTTTGTTGCGTTTTATACATATGACGTTATTATGATATGGCAGGATTTTCATCATAAACAACTTATTTGTAATAGTTGGAAAATATTTCTTGGCAGTTATGATATTCGATCCGTCGCCACAGTTGAGATGTCACTGAAAGGCATATGAACCGCCTATTATGAAAAATGAGTGGGCATTTGGCAGGAGAAGGTAAACAATCCCATTTTCTTTTACGTTTTGTCTCCTTGGCAATGGTGAAGAGGAGGCTTAAATAGGGGAAGCTGGAGACCATTAAAAAGGGGGGGACTCAGTTTGTTGAGAACGCAAGCTTGGAGAGTTTGCCGTAAAACTATCCACATGCTGTTGAAGTCGACTATTCTCAGTTATAACTTGGATTCTTTTGTCTGTCGAAGTCCAGTTTTGTAACTTTCAGAGAGGAGGTCTTAAAGACTTTACTGTTAATGTCCAGTTTCTGTGATTAGTCCAGAACCATTTGTACCATTCTAAAGCCATTAATTGGATCGATTCCTATTGGAGAGGGACCCGGAGATGTAGCCCAGTGGAGGGGGTGAACTCCATTATCAACTTCTGTTTGTGACTCTGTTTCTATGTTTTCTACTTGGCATCTGTTTATCAGTCTTGTTTTTTTCATTCCTGTTCTGAGCATTTAATTTCTGTTAATGTTGTTCCTTTAAGTAACCTGTTGCACGCATTCTTTTACAACAAAATTTTAATGCACTAAATTTGAGATCCGACGGATCATATTATGGTATCAGAGCTAGTTGACTACTTGTGCAAGTTTGTGAATGCTTACTAGGTCCAGATTAAAGGTTGATGAAGGAGAATTAGTTGAAGGAGATCCTGAGATTGGCTCTAGGAGAACATTCTCAAGAACCATGTCGTCTCCACGAGGGGAAGAAGAAGGACATACCGAACGGGAAAAACCTGTTATTTTTGAAACTGAGTTTCTGGAGGCTTTTATGAGCATGAAAGCCATGATGGAAATTCTACTCGATGAGCGAGCAGAAAGGAAGAAGAAAGAAGAAGGATCTTCATCCAGAGATGCAGAAGTGAAGCCGAAAGAAAAGGGTAAAGGAGTACGAGGTGATGGTGACCCTCCTGATACTAAACATACTTTTTCTTCTTCTCATAATGCAAGTCCTAATATGCCTTATTTCAAATTGGATGTAAAGTTTGAATTACCTATTTATAATGGAGATGTAGATGCTGAAAAATTAGACAATTGGATCAAGCAGCTTGAAGTATATTGCAGGGTGCAGGGCATTAATGATGACCCTTCCAGGATTCAATTGGCCACTTTGAGAATGAGTGGAATGGCTCTTACTTGGTGGGAGAGCAAGATTCAGCAAGATCTTCGAAAGAATGGTAAAATTATTTCAGTTTGGAATGAATTCATTGAAGTATTAAGGAAGCAATTTTATCCTTTAGGCCATATCCAACAATTAACAATGGGTTGGAAAATGTTTAGACAAGCTAAAGGACAAAGCATTCAAGATTATACTCATGAATTCTGAAAGAGGGCTATTGCATTGAATGTTTCATTAGATACACATGAAACTCTTCTTAAGTACATTGGCGGCATGCATTCTTATTTGAAACATACCTTGTTGATGTTTAATCCCAGTAATTTGGATGATGTATGTGTTCAAGCTACCCATTTAGAAGCCAGGGGTAAGCATGATAATGATACTTTTGTGAAGAAGTCATTTAAATTTGACAGCAAATCGAAAGGTCAAGATAAGGGAAAAAAGAAGATGGCTACTGTTAAGAAAGAGGGTGAAAATCCTACATGTTCACATTGTCAGAAGGGACATGATGTCTCTAAGTCTTGGAAACTTCATCCGGAGTTAAGGCCAAACAAGTACGAAGGAAACAAAGGCAAAGGAAAAGCAAAAGCTACTGCAGCAGTTATTCAAGACTTGGGATCCGACTCAAGTGATGAAACAAAGGTTACAGCTGTTGGAATCCAGGGTAAGGATAAAAGTATCTTACTTCCCATTGATGCACAACCAAGTTCTAGTGCAAGTACAATTCTGCCATCTACTTATAAGCAAAATGATAAAGATAGAAGTGCACTGTTTCATGTTCGTGTCATTGCGAATCATACAAAGATTGATACATCATTTGATAGTGGTTCACAAGTAAATCTGATATCAGAAGAAGTGGTTAAGAAATTGCATTTAGTTACTGTGCCTCATGAAAAGCCCTATCCTCTAGGTTGGGTTACTAATCATACACGATTGCAAGTTACAAAGAAATTTGTATTAAAATTTGCAATTACTGAAAAGTTTAGGGATGAGGTAGAATTGGATGTAGTACCACTTGACATTTGCGGGATTGTACTTGGGAGTCCATACATGTATGACCGGAAAGCAGTCTTTTATAGAGAGCAGAATAAGTATCATCTTTTTAAAGAAGGTATGGAATATATTGTACGAGCACATAAGATAAAAACCAATCTAGCAATAGTCTCCGTAGGACAAATAAAGAGGTTGGTAAATGCTAGTAAGAATTTTGTGTTGATGATGGTTAAGATGAAAAATGATGAAGTCTCTAAATCTTTTGAAAAATGTGACCCTAAGCATAAATCTGAATTGATTGACATCATTTCTGAGTATGATGATTTGTTTCAAGATCTGAAGGGGTTACCACCGAAGAGAGAGATTCAGCATGAGATACATTTGCAGCAGGATGTGCCACTCCCAAACATAGCCATGTACCGGATGTCTGTAATGCAGAACTAGGAAATCAAGAAGCAGGTTCAGGAGCTTATTGAGAAGGGGGTCATCCGGCCCAGTACTTCTCCTTATGGCTCTCTGATAGTCTTGGTTCTGAAGAAGGATGGGTCTTGGAGGATGTGCATTGACTATAGGGCCCTTAACAAAATAACCATTAAAAACAGGTATCCTCTTCCTCGTATTGATTATTTGCTTGATTAGTTGAAACATGCAACTTACTTTACAAAATTGGATCTGCGTAGTGGGTATCATCAAATCTGTGTTGCTGAGCATGATGCTTGGAAAACAGCTTTTAAAATGAAACAGGGTTTGTATTAATGGCTTGTGATTCCTTTTGGGCTCTGTAACGCACCTGCTACTTTCATGCGGGTCATGAATGATGTTTTTTGTTCATTCATTGATGATTTTGTAATTGTATATCTAGATGATATCTCGGTGTTTAGCAAAACCTGGGAAGAGCATGTTGTACATGTGAAAAAAAATTTAGATGTACTAAGAAAGGAGAAGCTTTATGTAAAAATGTCTAAGTGTGAATTTGCTAAAACTTCTTTAGTATATCTAGGCCATATTATTGGTGGAGGCCACCTGCAAGTGGACCCAGCCAAGGTTGTTGTCATTGTAAACTGGCCACGGCCTAACACCGTTACTGAAATCAGAAGTTTTCTGGGTGCGGTTCAGTATTGGAGGAAATTCATTTCTGGGTTTTCTTCCATTGCTGCTCCATTACATGCATTAACAAGCATTAAAGAAATTTTCCAGTGGGGAGGCAAGCATCAAAAATCCTTCGACACTTTGAAGGAAAAGATTAGCACAGCACCTGTTCTGAGATTGCCAAATTTGCAGCAGCCATTTGAGATCGAAACCGATGCCAGCGGGTTTGCCATGGGAGCAGTTTTGATGCAAGGAAGGAAGCCAGTATGTTACCATTCAGAAACATTCTCTACAGTGGTAAGTAACTATCCGACCTATGACAAATAATTGTATGCTTTAGTACAGAGTGTGAATAAGTGGAAACATTATATCATGGGGAAAGAGATAGTCATACATACTGATCAGCAGCCGCTTCAATATTTACAATCTCAAACTAAAATACAACAAAGTAGGCATTTAAGATGGATGGGGTTCTTACAACAGTTTCATCTCGTAATCAAGTACAAAAAGGGAATTCATAATAAAGTAGCAGACATGTTATCAAGGCCACCTACAAATGCTTCAATCATTCTTCAGAACAGTTCATTAACACATGAAAGTTATATTGAACAGTATGCAGAAGATAAAGATTTTAAGAAAGTATATGCATCACTAATACATGGTAAACAGGAAGAGAACTATTTTGTGCATGAACAGCTCTTGTATCATCTTGGTAAACTCTGTATTCCAGAGAAAGAAAGAGTGCATGTGATCCGAGAGGCACATAGTTCATTGATTGCAGGACATTTTGGTGTAAGTAAAACATTGTCTATATTGCAGAATCATTGTTATTGGCCTCAGATGCAAGAAACTGTAGCTAAATATATAAGAGGTTGTGTTATGTGTGCAACAAGTAAGCCTAGCAATAGGAAATTGGGTTTGTACACAACTCTTCCAGTTTCTTCTTGTCCTTGGGAAATTATTTCTATGGACTTTGTAGGGGGACTACCTATGTCTAGAAAAGGACATGATTACCTATATGCCGTTGTGGATAGATTTAGAAAAATGTGTATCTTAATGCCATGTAACAAGCAGATCACTGCTGAACAAACAACTCATTTATTCTTTCAAAATGTTTGGGTACATTTTGGGCTACCCATGTCTATTGTATCTGATCGAGATTCCCGGTTCTTGGGAAAATTTTGGTCAACTTTATGGGAGCTTATGGACACTAAACTGAAGAAAAGTACAGCTTTTCATCCACAGACCGATGGGAAAACAGAGGTAGTGAACAAAATAGTGGTTCAGCTGCTCAGAGGATATTGCAGTAAGCATCCTAAACTTTGGGATGAGCAGTTGCAGTATATACAGCATGCTTACAATCATGCAGTTCATTCTTCCACGAAAAAATCTCCTTTTGAAACTTGTTTTGGTTGTCTGCTAAAAACACCGATGGACTTCTCTTTTGGAAAAGATGCAGTGGATGGAAATCGTGATGCAGATAAAGCTTTAAAGTTCATTCAGAGAATCCAAGCAGTGCAGCAGGCAGTTCGAGAACAATTGGAGAAGAGCCAGGAAAAGTACAAATCCAGGCATGACAAGCATCGAGTTGATCATCAATTTCAGGTTGGTGACCGAGTTTGGTTACACATCATGTCAAACCCCAAAATTTCAAAAAATTTAAAACTTTTTAAAAATAGCATATAAACACTTTAAATGCAGTCATTAATGGTTTGATTAGTTTATGCTAATAGAATTGTAACTGAATGATCTTTACTTGTGCTTAATCTATATGATGAGTTTCTTGTCAGTTACTGATTGTTTTCTGTTTGTAACCGCAAGGGGGATTGCTATGACAGACTGGGCTTACTTAGCTACTAAGCTAATGCAGCAATTTTTCTTTCTCTTACAGATACACAAATAAAGTTTGGGTCACTGCTAACAGATCTTTTAAAGTAATAGATAACCATTTGTTGTACCAAATCATTCAATAAAAAATATAGATATATATGCATGTTAGCCAGTCTATCAAGCTTTTACAGGTAAAGCTTTTCCTATAATATTTCCTTAAGATCTTACTGGAAGAAAATTGGTATTTTCTTAGAGAAATGATAGCTGTTTTTCCTTTATAATAACAGCATTAAGCATTTCTAAGAAGTATTGAATCATTTAATGAGTTACTGTAATGCAATCATAGAGGTAAATAATAATTCTTATATAGTACAGTAAATAAAACTGGGTTATCATGTTCATACCCAATTTACTTATCTGTTGTTACTGCATCATGTCAAGTTACAATATGTTTTCCAATGTAAAAGATCTGGAGTTAATAATATCGATCTACATACTTTTCTTACTTCCAGAAATTATAATATTTACTATCTAGTACACGCCTCTTCTTAACATTTAAAGATTTACCTTGAAGGGAGAACTACTTTTATTTCTAAGACTGACAATTGAATAAAATCCAAATCCAAAAACATCTTAGATTGTAGTTCCAGACTATAGTGATTAAACTCAATTATGAGTTTCCAAATTATACCACCAACAAGAATAGTATAAACCTCTTATTATACTCTCAATTACACCATTCTTGTAAAACTTTGAGCATAAATATAAGAAAGGTCTAAATGCTATCATAAGAATCTAAGTCTATTATGAAGTTGTTATCATCTTGGTAATAACAAGCAAAAATAGACTAGAGTAATCTTACTCCAATTTTATGGGTTAAAAAGTTTGAAAACTTCAAGTTAAAACCATGTGATGAGCAAATTGACAAGTCCTTTACCACCTATGCCAAGCTAGGGCAATAGGCAACTTAGTTTGTTGAAAAGTAAACAACTAATCATAACAATGCTTTACTATCTATAGAGTTAAAGAGTTGATATATTATTTGTTTTCTCTTGAGACTAGGGTAGTTGGTCATATGGTCTTAAGTCTTATGAACCATGATAACTCAACAACGTACCCCTATCCTTATAACTTTTATAATGCAAAGTTTAAATTGCATAGTTTATGATGCAAAGTCTTAACCTTAAGCGAGATCTACAATGCAGAGATTACAAAACATATACCATGCTAGTGTTAACATTACCTTGCAAGCATAGTTTATTGTTTATAAAACATAATTTCACATGCCATGTTCTAACATTGTGAATGTATAATATAATGCAGGTGTGATCATAGGTTAGCGATCCTATGTAATCTCCATACGATGATTGTTTGGTAAACAAATGATTGGGAAAACAATAGTTTTCGACCCACTCGCATGCAAATAATTAAAGTGCTGTCGTGGTCGCTTCTCGGCCATGCACTGGTGAATTATAACGTTGAGTCAACCCTAACATCTATCATTTCTCCCTCGCCTTCGGGCTGGAAGGCTCTGCAAACCCTCCTGGTTCGTTTTTGTTTAAGCTCGTTTGAGAGCAGCTCCAATGCTGCTTCCGTCCTTCATGCTTCTTCTCGGCTCTGTGTAGAAGTCTGTATCTTGAATAATGGCAGTCATAAGGTCGTGAAGAACCCAGGGTTTTTCTTTTGGGTTCCACAGTCGACTCTTTCGCGGCGTATGAGAGATCTTCGACTTGGTATTGACAGTCTTTCCATTGGGAAAGATATCCTTTGTCTTTCTTCCAACGTGTGTTTTCACAGAGATAAAGGAAGGTTATGCTTCCTCGGCTCTTGGTTATTAAACTGTTTATCGGTAGCTGCTTATCTTCGATCTCGTCGGTGAGTTAGAGCTCAATTTTTTTTAATTTACTTGTGAATACAGCTTACCCATAACATAATAGGGTTATAACTATGAACTGCTCCTTGTTTTGCAGGGTTGACCTCCTTGTTGCAGAGTGAAAAGCATCAGGTTTCGACTAATAGCTCCTCTCCGGTAAGCCTGGTCTCGACACGGCGTTCCCCTTGCTGGTTTACTTAGGACTGTTAGTCGAGGTTTTGTGTGACGCGATAATGAAGGTTACTTCAGCTCTGTTTTTAATCTTTGGCTGTAAGTTTAGAAAGGATTTTTTTTACAAACTCAACCCTTTGCTGTGCAAGGGTGTTGCGACCCCAGTCGATATTGTAATTACTTGTCTTTTTTCTGTGTTAAGGTTTCTATAACAGAAGTATTGTATCAATGTATAACGGCAATGGCTGCGAGCCTACCAGTATTTGAGGTTGCGTCCTCTATACTCTGTTTACTCTGTTGTATTCTTAAAACCGTACAGGCTTTTTACCCGAGTTTTGATTATGGTTTAATATAAAGCCTTTCTGTATCTTGGCTTGTCTGTAGCATGCGTTTGTTTTATTTCCTAGCTCTATACAGTGATAAATAAATTCTAAGTTTATAACCACATACTCTGTGGGTTTTGTGGTGCGGTCATGGGTGAAACATTGTCTTTTCACACTATATTTATTATATTTGTATAACTGTGTTTATAGGATTCAATTCCTAATTTGCTGTGGAGATTAAGTCAGTTGCTTAATCTGTTATTACAATTTTAACTGTGTTGATATCTATTATATTGTGTTGATATCTAAGAGTTAAATGAAAGATACCAACCTTAATAGATAAATTCGATGATTACTGTACTGTTATTTAATAGTAAATCTGGGTTATTTATTTATTAGCAACCCTTCTTTTTAATGATTTACTGTGAGGGTTATGTTCTTTGATTTACTGTTTATATAATACTTCTCAAATTATAATTGTATACAAGGGTTATACCCTTGTACCAATATTGTATCTGTTATTACTATTTTATTGTTTTATTATAGGTTGTGATACAATACTGTGATCCATTTTTGTATAAAAGGGTTCTGTACAAAAAGTACTTTTTAGTTTAATATTTAATAAATTTGTTATTAAGTTTCTTTCCTTACAGGTTTTATAACCTGACTTCTATTTATTCAGAAGTTATAAAAACAAGTGTAATCCTTTTGAATTAAAAGGACCTGTTATATTCTTACTAATTCTTACTATTGTCTTTTAATAATGTTTATTTATTTTATGATACACAGTGTATGTTTAGTTCATAAATATATTTTGTTTATTTACACTCTAAGTATAAATAAACTAAGTTTTCATTTGTATAATCATATACTACTTGAATGTTATTGTTATATACCAGCGTAGATCCAGCTTTACCCGGCTCTATCATGCGCCGAGAGGGATCAAATATATTTCGAGGTGCAAACCCTTTTTTGGAGTACAATTGTTGAAGCAGGGTTTGCACCTCGAAATATTTGATCCCTCTCGATGCATGATAGAGCAGGGTAAAGCCGGATCTACGCTGGTATATACTCTTCACACACAAGTTCACCAACCTAAAAAAATATTTTATATATTCTTCTAAGTTAAGTCTCACCAATCTAAAATGGTTTCGGTGTCTTGGGATTGTAAATATTCGAGAAGCCTCCCTTTGTATGGCTTCCAACGGCAGAAAATTTTTGAAGCATAAATGGAATCAA
>LPNX010926704.1:72593-92323 GCA_001517045.1 Pseudotsuga menziesii
TCTACCTCATACCGGGCTGTAGAATGCGCCTCTCGGCGCAACAATGTTTGTCAAGAAGTTTTTCAAGTTTATTATAGTTTTGGCAAGTTAGGAGCTTATAAAGATTTGTATTGAAACAAATACTATGAGACTCAGATCTAATGCGGATGTAAGCAGGGCACTCTAAAATAAAGTGATTTTCATCATCAAAGCTTATATAGACTCACATAGGTGGCAAACCCTTCAATTTAATACATTTTATTTTTTAAATGACTTTTAAAAGCATTTTCATCTTATGAGGTGTAGTTATGTATATAATGTTGATACATTATTGATAATAAAAGAATAATATTATTTCTTGTCAATGTTACTATGATTGTTATTTTAATGTTATTTACCCAGTGTTTGGTTTGGGTCCTTTATTTAGTTGTATTATTTCTATATATTACTTATTTAAAATTATTTAGTGTGTTTTCATATACCTATCTATATAAATAACTGTGTATATGTTTACTATAATTAAAATAGAACACCAGTTATGAAATATACTTAAACTTAGTTAAATAAAAGAGTATACAGTACTTAGATAATTACATTCTTAACTATTTTGCAGACTGATACAAATAGGATTCATCTGTAACATCAAACAGATAATTAACAGATACATAATTTATATCCTATTGTTACTTTTGCTTTATTTAACTCTAAAAGGTTAAATCCTCTTTAAAACTAGAAAATAACAATCATAACTTAAACTGCAGAAATACTAGTCTATCTTTTCATTTTTTTACAGCTAGTATTTTCAGAAAACAAAGATACAGTATTGAAACTAGTTTTTAAGACTGTAAAAAGATAACTTATGAATTTGGTGAAAACACTAGTAGTAACTGCAAGTAAAATAGGGAACTCGGTTCAGAAGAATAGTACTTCTCAACACCGAGATACTGTGCTAGAGTACGGTCTGGTGATACCAGATGTGGAAAAACACAGTACTACTAACAGATTTAACTTCTGATATTCTGAAATACTAACTTTACTGAAACTAATTAATTACCCAGACATATAAATAAACATAACATGCATCCATTCATACTTAGTAAACATAAAGAAATAAATTACAGAACCTGTTTAAGCTGTGGACAGCAACAGCAATGGGAGGCCGTTCCTCCCTACCAACTCCTGGAGAGCGCTCAGACAGCGACTTCTCAGGACCCTCGAGCTTGCTTTGGTCTCCCTGGCTGGAACTAGGTGCAGCAAATCAGATACCAGTCTTCAACTCAGTATTAACTCAGAACCATCAGTCAGTTCTCTCAACCCAAATAGCTGTAATAAAAATCAAGTTACTGCAGCAATCCACTCAAAACAATTCCTTACTGTTTTTCCCTCTTTCCTCAATGAAATTCCTGAATAACATTCACCTGAATGAATTCCTTCTGGAATAAATTCTGAGCAGCCTCAACTCTCTTCATTGATTACTTTTAAAAGATTGCCTAGGTCTTTGTTGGGTTAACTATCATTTAATGAGCCACCTGCCCTGATTCCACTTTCTTGGGGAATCATGACCCCAAATATAAGGAAGTTGCCACCTGCAACTTAGGAAGTGTTTGAGGATGCTGCCACTTGTCTTTTGCCTCTCCACCTAGTTCCATCCATCAGTTTGACCAGTAACCTCTTTTTAACAGCTCTCCCATGCTGTTGTCTCCATAATTTATTTATTATTAATAAAATATTCTGAATTACACTCCATTGTTGTTGACTCTGCTGAGTCATCAATCCCTACTTAGGATTAAGTTTAACATAATGTCTCAGAAATATAATAAAACAAATTACATAATTTTACAAAAATTGGGGTATGTGACACATCACCAAAGAAAGAATGAAAGGTGAAGGTCAAAAGCTTAAGCCTATCAGGTATGGCCCTTTTGAGATCTTGGAAAAGATCGGTACTAATGCTTTTCGCTTGAATTTACCTCCATACATGCAAATTTATTCAGTTGTCAATGTTGAGAATCTTAAATTGTATGAGCCTCCTATGATCATGGATGAGGAAATTAACATACAAATTCCTTCAATAGATGATTTGGCACCTGAATACATGAGAGAGTTGCAGGATGATGTTATTCTTGACGAAAATGTAAGAACTTCACGAAGGGGGAATGCTGATTACCTTCGAGTGGGGCTGAAAGGAACGCATCCTAGCAAAGCAAGATGGATGGAGATTGGGAAAGTGAGGGAGCTGTACCCTCACTTACTTGCAGAATAATTCAGGCTTTTGGTGGTCCAAAAGCTCTCCAATGGGGTGGATTGATTCGGCGGATTATTCCTCTTTTAAGATCCAATATGGTACGATGGTTCAAAGAATCCGTGGGTGAAAAAATCGAACGGCGAAAACACAAAGAAGCTGCACAGATCGGAGGTCGGAAGAGCATCTTTGTCTGCAACGGCGGGCGGCCAAACTCCTAGTCTGTCCGCGGGGATAACCGGACGCAAAAAAAATATGAGGATCGACGATCGGATGCATTTCCCCTTCCACAACGTCGGGGCTCACAAGCTTTTCCCCTTCCGCAATGGTGGAAACTCACAGGCGTTCGGAACGGATCGGAAGTCGGAGCGATAAAAGAGCCGCAACGACGGAGATAGAACGGATCGAAAGTTGGAGCGGAACGGGAGCCGCAACGGCGGAGGTATAAAGGCTTCTGGTAGCCGCAACGACGGGCACAATCTTGATCGAAAGTATAACGCTTTCGGCAACCGCAATGGCTAAATCCCGGATAACAAAAACTTTCGACTCAAACACTGCAATACGCATGGCACGGTGACATTGCTAAATGGTTGGCAGTCTGTGCACAGTTTTGTTGTGTTTTATACATATGACGTTATTATGATATGGCAGGATTTTCATCATAAACAGCTTATTTGTAATAGTTGGCAAAGCTTTCTTGGTAGTTATCATATTCGATCCGTCGCCACAGTTGAGATGTCACTGAAAGGCATATGAACCGCCTGTTATGAAAAATGAGTGGGCATTTGGCAGGAGAAGGTAAATAGTCGCATTTTCTTTTACGTTTTGTCTCCTTGTTAACGGCGAAGAGGAGGCTTAAATAGGGGAAGCTGGTGACCATTAAAAAGGGGGGACTCAGTTCGTTGAGAACGCAGGCTTGGAGAGTTTGCCGTAAAACTATCCACATGCTGTTGAAGTCGACTATTCTCAGTTATAACTTGGCTTCTTTTGTCTGTTAAAGTCCAGTTTTGTAACTTTCAGAGAGGAGGTCTTGAAGACTTTACTGTTATTGTCCAATTTCTGTGATTAGTCCAGAACCATTTGTACCATTTTAAAGCTATTAATTGGATCGGTTCCTATTGGAGAGGGACCCAGAGACGTAGCCCAGTGGAGGGGGTGAACTCCGTTATCAACTTCTGTTTGTGACTCTGTTTCTGTGTTTTCTGCTTGGCATCTGTTTATCAGTCTTGTTTTTTTCATTCCTGTTATGAGTATTTAATTTCCATTAATGTTGTTCCTTTAAGTAACATGTTGCACGCATTATTTTACCACAAACTTTTAATGCACTAAAGTTGAGGTCCGACGGATCACTGTAAGATGCTATATGGAAAGGACTCAGTTTCACTACATTCAAAAGAATGGATATGATCATACACCTCTTCATCCAGCAAGAGACAAAGGTTACATTCCTCCTTCCTTCCATCATCATTTTTGGAGAAGAAGGAGAAGTCTACATGTCAGGCCCCAGAATACCTGTGCACAGCACACCATGCATGTTGCTTCTCTACCTCACAGAGATGAAGATTGCAGCAACATATTTTCAAGTTTTTCAAACTTGAGACCTGATTCTACCTACTTAGATAGAGGGGGGGATTTTTTCCCATATGGTTTTTTCCCCAGCTCCTTGTATTAAGCAGCTACTTTATTTTACTTGATGTAATGGGTGACCTATGTTCTTAGTTACCAAGGCCCATAGATTGTCCAAGTTAGCATTCAGGGGGGGTATTAGGATTATTAATCCTCCCTTGTCCAATTTGGTCATATGTCTAAATCAGGAGTCATGTCTAAATCGAGAGTCTATCCAGTCTATTTTTAGTCACTAGCACCATTGGGTCCACTTGGCCTAATTGGGGCACATGTTTCAGTTACTAAAGTGTGGGGAACACTAATTGATTCCTACTACCACTGATTTCACTTGCATGCATCAGTTTAGGAGCCTCCTAGACCAATCCCTACAATTTAGGAGCCACTAGGAGTGTCGAAACCAACCAAGGTTAGTTCAGTTGAGTTGGTGACTAGTCAAGCTAAGTTAGGAGTTAGTTACATTCAGTTCTAGTCCTCTACATTTAGTTAGCGCTAGGTTTGCATGGCTGCATGCAGGAGGGACGCATTTCTCACCTACCATAGTCAGTTATCCCTTGTCAACACTAAATGTAACACTTGAGTTGTGTTTTAGAACTCTGATGAACTCTGGTTATGGTTTAGACAAGGTCAGTTAACTATTGAGTCCTCCGACAGTGATTTAGACAAGGTCTTAGTTACCTACAGTCAAGTAGAGTCTAATCAATTTGAATTTCCTTATTTGGATTCGAATTGCATGTGGCTATTTAAGCCATTGTACTTCATTGTAATTACTATCTAATTACTTTTGATTAATGAAAGCATTCACAGTTGCAAGCCATTTTTGCACTGTTTCATTCTTCAATTGCTGAGTAAATTGTGTGATCTATTTTGTGAGTTGTGTGTTTGTCTACAGATCTATGTGCTCAATTTATACTGTTCAATAGCATCTATTTGTTCTTTGCACACCAAAAATGCTTCATACCATGTTTTGAATTTGTTTTTTTTGAAAGACACACTTATATCTGTGTGGAACATACAGGATCATTTTTTCTCTAAAAAAGTTCTCAGGATCTTTGTCTTTGCTGTAATGTATGTAGCGTATGATACATGGCCTATTTATTTTGGTTGTTGTTCCATGCATAGAGCAATAAGAAGATGCAAATTGTGCCAATGAAATATTTTTGAGCTCTGCAGGCCGCGCGATGTATTTGTCTAAAATAGAAGCGGAGACAATGTCTTCAAAATCATCAGGCTCTTGTTCCAAAAGCAGAGGCCTTTTCAACATAGCTATTTGTCTATCATCTTGTGTTGTGTTTATGAAAATTGTTTTTCTTGATGATGAATGAAGAGGCAATGATAGAACAAAATGGACTACTTGTATAATGGACATTTGTTGCATATTCAAAAGTGCATTTCCAAGTTTGTGTATGGTTTTAATTTTCCCATCATTATCGGCAAGACACTGGTCTTTGATTTTCTTGAAGGAAGTTGTCAAATTGCGATCAAATTTTGCTATGTAAGAACTAACATATGTTGCTACTGCATAGGCATCCAACACACATTGTGCATCAGTGTTCACTTGCCATAGTTTTGGTATTGACTTTGCAAATGGATTTACCCAGATGTCAGAAGGGTCTCATTTTTGTATCAATGTAGAACGATCAAGAAAAGAATGAATCAACAAAATGTAATTGTCTCTTGTTAATTGAAAGTCCATTAAGAAATCGTCAAAGGTAGTGTTTTTTTTGTATTCTCGATTTTCCAAAAATGTAGAAATTTCTTTGGCTTTCTGTTGCAAATGATTATCACTATGTTCTAATGGGTGCAATATTACAATTTTATCAATACGGGGTAGTGGGAAGTTGAATCTACATTTGCAGTGTTGATTTTTTCTACAAGTTTTTGTGTGGTGGTATGTTTGAATTTTTAAAAGATTCTCATCTAGGAAAGATGAGTCTGTTGACAGGTAGGAATCGATGAAAGAAGTAATTTCATAGTCATTATTTTTTCCATAGATTGGTGCATCTTTAATCCACAAAAGGCCATGTTCATGTTCATTTCCTCTTTGTTGGAACTCTGTTGTGAAGAAAAAGTCTACGATCTTCCCGAATATTTGATCATTCTTTAATAGTAAAGACTTTAACGCTGCTATTTTATGTCTGTAGTAACGACTACAAATGATTGGGTGTCCTCTGATTTATGAATCAATTGTTTGTGTTTCAAAAAATGTCAAATGCATTTTCTTTGTTGTTTTCTGTAAGTTGTTCCAGTGCTATGCATAAAGGACTCCAAAGATGCTCAAAAATGTTGGTGGCCCAAGTTGTCGAATCATAGCAAACAAATCTTTTTTCATATTCTCATAATAGTCAGGGGATTTTCTTATCGCTTTCAACGAACGATATGCTATTGGAGTCTTAAGAAATTTCTCGAGACTAGCTTTTGATTTTACTTCTTTGGATGTTATCTTTTTCCCTTCAGTTCGCCAATGCGTATTGAAATCCAAGCAGTATTAGATAATTGTTTTATAATCACTTTGACTACTTTAAAGAATATATTTGTTCCATGTCTCTCGAAATCTTTGCTTTTGTGCTATAACTCCCATTTTTCTACATGTTGATACGAGAAGCATTCGAGAATGTCTTCTGGTCTATTAAATCCAAAAAATAAGTGTAGGGAAATTCAATTCTTCTGAATACTTATCTTGAAAGATGCCCAGTGGACTAAAGTGTTCTAATGGTGCTATTTCTACTATTTTATTTCTCAAGTCATTAACAATATTTGTTTCTCCATATCCATGTACCAATGTTTCAGATACCATCTCTATGTCATTTTCATTGTCATTTGTTTATGTTTCTTCAAGAGGAGACAAGTTGTTTTCCTCTTGTTGTATTGTTTTGTTAAATATTTTTTCCCAATCATGGTTGACAACAACACCTTCCTCCTTGTACAGCTTGGTTTTGCAAGGGTCTTTAAGTGTGGTCATCACAAAATTTGGGCAAATAGTTCTAGAAAGGAATGCATTTTTGTATTGTAGCTTCCTTTTTAGCACAACAACAATTGTTGTTGTGTCGTCCAAGTTTCTAGGAAATGCCAATTGAATCTTGTCTAAATCAGCTAGCACATTGATTATTGTTCCAGTGAGGCCTAGTTGTGCTATTTGTAGCCAAGTTGTCTAACCTGCGCAAATTTTGTTCTAGGTGACACCAAATGTTCTTCCAATGACGTCAATGCAGCCACAAATGGTAGTAGAATATTGCGACGAATTTGCGAAGGTGATGCATACGTTGGAATATGCCCATTGTTTAGTTCCTTCTTACAAAATTTGCAAATTTTTCTATGAGTTGAAAGGAGACTAAAGTTTCGAAGAGATTCAAAATATTTAATTGCGAGCATTGTTGCTTTGTTTATTGTACGTATATCGGCTTTGAAATGCAAGCACTGGAAAATGGCACATGGATATATGGGCGTATCTTGAATGAGTTTCTGGTATCGAGATATTGCTTTGTTTGTTTTTTCAATTTGCGTTTGTCTTTGAGGTTTAGCTTCTGCCTTTGAATGAAATTTTTTTTCAATGATCGTGAGTTTTTGCATGGAAATCTACATTGCAACATTGGAATGTCTTTTGCAATGGTTCAGAGTTTGTGCAAATTGTGGAGAAACCTTTCTCTACATCTAGTTGTTGATATTTTGTTTGCTGCTTGTTGAGAACTGTATGTTGTTGTTTTGTGCTATAAATCATGTTTTGTGTTTCTGCCAAAGGTTCCAAACGAATGCGTTTGTTTTTTTCATTGTGGTATTCACGAGCCAAGTTTTTCATTTTTTTCTATGTTTTTTTGTTGGCAAAGGAAGAATATTTTCACTTAACGAAGTCGAAGTTTGCAAACACACTTGATCAATAGGCACAGTTACCAATGGTTTGAAATGTGAATGCAAATTTGTGATAGGATGTTGTAGAAGATATAGTTCTTTATATGATTTGCTTGATGGGGAAAACTTGTGAACAATATTTTTGGAACTAGTATTCTAGAGGCATATATTATTGTTCAAAATTTCAGACAGCCATTGGATGCAAAATTCGTCTCCTTCTATGTGACCAATGCAATATGGCTTAGCCAATTGTATAACATATGCTTTCCAACTAGGCAAGAAAATTTTTCCGCTAGCTATATTTGCAATGATAGATGTCTCTAGTGTTTTGATTGCTCTGCTATCATTTGCAAGTAGGTAGTTGCAAAAGGTTTGTACAATTGTCTTTCTAACACTACAAGTGTCTAATAAAGTTGCAAACTTGCAAATAGATTCAAAAAAAGACTCATGACAATCAACATTGAGTTGAGGAACAATTTGCAAGCTTTGATCAGAAAGTATTGTTTGCAAAGAGGAAATCTCAGCTTCCTTGTTTTTGCATATGTCAAGGTCAAGTGTCTGAAAAAGCGGCTGGGTCATATGTCAATTATTTTGTTGGCTCATATATGAAATCAAAGGTTCAAAGTGCCCAGGTGCTGGTGTTTGGTCGTGGAACAATAGATTGTAGCAGTATCCAGTTGTTTTAGTATTGAAATGAAGGTGTGTTGTTTGTTTTGTTAATGACCAAACACCGATTGGCACTTTTAGCCAATTAGAAAACCATTTGATAGAGAAAATGTCACCCCATAGTCCATAGAGGTTTTTTTCATTTGGTTGGGAAGCAATTTGAGACATATGATCTAGATATTCATCAACATCTAAAACGCTATGCAAATATTTTAAGTAGTCAACTGCCAGGTCTGTTTGCAATGATTCAAGTGCAGCAAGATCTCCGCATTGCAAACAAACTCGAAAATGATTAATTGTTTTTTCTCTTATTTCAGTAGATGTATATCGAAAATGCATGAGAATGAACAATGCATCAAATAAACAATCTCCAACATTGTAGTGGAAACGTTGCAATCAAAACAAGTTCGATCGAGCTAAAGGACTATCTATTTGTTGCCATTCTGACTTTTTGATTGCGAAGGCATTTGTGTCTAAAGTATTGCACATTGCATATGTGTTTCTATCAAAGTTGTTTGGAGTTGGAGCAGGAAGAAACGGACTTTGTTATTTTCTCTTTTGTTTTCATTTGTCCATGGGTTGTTGTACCACAAAAGCAAGAAAGCAGAAACAAATGCACTTGGAAATTATTTGTGAAAGAGATATTAAGCTAAAACATTTGAGAAAAAAAAGAGGCATTAGGAATAACAAAGTAGCGGAAGCAAAAGAAAATTACCACAACATGTGTGATTGTTTATAACAAATAACTGATTTTGATGGCAAGTAGCCAATAGCTCTGTTCTTGCATCGCAATAGATGGGAATTGGAATAAAGTTAACAATGTGTTGGCTAGGGGTTAAAAAGATGCATTGGCACCAGATGGCTAGTTTATATACGACTTTGCTGCAACCCCAGCTAGGATGCGCTTAGAGAATCTAAGCCTAATGTTGTCATTTGTTTATGGTATTTAACGAGTAGCACAAGTCTTTGGACGTTAATGATTGGATGGATCCCCCCACGCATTGCGCTTAAAACTTTGGTATATATGGCAGAAGCTTTGTTGGTTTGTTGGGATAGGAAGCTTCATGCACAATAAGATCATTTTCAAGCTTCGTTATATATGGGAGAGCTAAACTAGCCATGAACAAGAGATTGGGTGTAGAATTGGTGTCTGTCATTATGGATGGATGACTACTAGAAGTACCAGTACTCAAAGAACATGGACTTAATGAAGGTCAAATAGTTTCCAAAGAGGACAAGATAGATGGAATGGGATACACAAAACGTCTATGTTCTAGATAAATAGTAAGAGCTGGAATCCCTCCAAAAAATGAGCGACGCTATTGTAACGTATGAGAATGTATTGGGGTCCTAGAGGTTGCAATGTCCATACTATTTGTTATTTATTGTAATTTGAAATGGAACAAGACGTAAAAATCCAAGAACCTACAAGAATAATGGAAGCAAATTTGAATAATTCTAAATCAAATGAAAGTTCAACTGGTGTAAGCTTAATATAATGCCAATGATTTTTCAATTCAAATTAGTGTCGTATAAAAAGCAAAAAAACTCTTAGCCTAAGAGGTGCTAATTTAATGCTTTTGTAAATAAATACTCTTTTTCAAACTTTCTTTAACAAGTGGTCATGATCTCCACATTAGATCCATTTGGGGGTTTTCTTTAACCTATCTAGTTTTCTAATTCCAGGCTTCTGAAAGCTATGGGAGTAGCTAGAACTACTCAGATATATCGGGGAGGAGGAGAACCCTTTGGATCTCAAGAAGCTATAGAAGCATTGAAAAAAAATTTCCCTAATTTCCACAACAAGCAAAGCCTTGTATTTCTTGGGGAGTTGGATTCCTTTAGTATGAAAGCATCTCTTTTTGCTTCAATTGACTATGTTGTTTCACTAAAACATGAAGTTTTTCATGCCATCCATTGGAGGAAATATGGGCCATGCAATCCAGCCACTAGTTCAAATGATAAAAAACTTCTATTTGCTTTTGATTACCTGAAGATTTGTATTTTTTTGTAATTACGTTTGTTATCCATCAAAGGGTGTCCTTCTATAATTATACTATAAAGGGCCAGAAGCTATATGCGGGTCACAAAAAGCACATAACTTCCAAGGAAAGGAAGATGCTTCCTTACTTCCTTAATGAAGCATTTTCTGAACAAGACTTCAATAGGGTTAACAGGCAGCTGAATAACAAGTCACTTTGCTTTCCAGAATACGAAACAGATAAGCCAAGTCATGATATTGTAGCCAACCCTTTTCCTAATGCATGTGAAAATCTCAACTCAAGTCCCTTGTTCTTGTCTCTTCCATGGAATAGATGTTATTTTTTTATATTTTTGGGTTCTTGCTCATGAATCCATCTATTTACAAGTATTTGAGTACAGGAGTCTAAACCCCACTTACTAAATTTGATAGTATGGACTGAATTCATTTTTTAGCGGGAGAAGAAAGGGTGTATCAAATTAATGGGTGAAAGTTTTGCTAAGCAGGTTTGCTGCGGTTTGTGGGTTGTAGAAGATGGTAAATTGGTACTTGGGATGAAATCAATTCAATATAGCGATGCAATATCCAAATCTAGCCAACATCCATGATTTATGTTTGACAATTACTATCAATCCAGTGAATGCAAAGAGCCAATGGTTTTACCCTAGATTGGAAAACTTAACACACACAACATTGCACTCCTTTCATTTTCAATATGGTGTTTTTTCTTGGGAAAAGAATCCAACTTCACTATTGGAAGAAGTTTGTTGGCATTGCAAAAATTCTACACATTCCTTCTAGCACCCATGCCTTTTGCTGGAAATTAAACTCAAAAGGAAGGAGCATCAATTTAAAAAGACGTACTAGGAGCAAGATCATGATATTAGGACATTTTCTAGAATTGTTAATGTATTTATTTTGTTAGTGTTGTTGCTTGTAGACAATTACTATATCATCTGCACAGATTGCTAGTGTTTTTGTTTATAGATAATTTTTACTGGTGATAATTTTCATGGGAAACACGTAATAATCAATATATGGATCAATGAGTTCTCTTCAAAATATATGGATAGAAAAATTGACAAAGAAACCTCTTAGAGCTCAATCCATGTGTTGCCCCCAAAATGTATGACGTTGGTGTTAAATATGAATCTCTGAAACACTAGACCTAGCATGGAAAAAGCACGCTACAACTGTATCCTATGGCTGCCACTGATTTTATCATCTGTAAATTCAGTAAAAAAACCCGATACAACGTTTCCTCCATCACGATCTTACTGCGTCAGGACAACACCACGCAACCTATCTGTATGGAAACCAGTCTGGGCAAAATTTATACGAGAAATGCTTTGGCAGTTTCTGGCTAGTTTAAAAAACAATTTCTCCAACCCTATGTTTGTGTTTCCCTTAAAAGGTGTGTTGTTGATGCTAATTATGAACCCCTGAAACATTAGACATAGCCTTAAATAGAGACCCCACAGCTATATCCTATGGCTGCAACTGATTTTATTGCTATTAAATTCATTGAAAATATCTCACACAACACTTTCTCCATCAGTATGTTGTTGTTCTATGAGATTACCTTGCCAAACTTGCGAGTCTTGGGCGAGTGGTGCTTCATTGCAAGTTTATCCAACAATTTAATTTTTCATGGATTCCTATGTATTATCGAATATTCTTAAAAACACACCTTTAAATTCTAATTGAATCTATCTCGTTATGTGGTCCATCTTACTGTTTCAAACTACCAATGTTCTCGTCTAACAAAACCCTGTAAATAATTGTCTCCATCAAGTTGGTCTCATATACTTTAACGTTGGTGAAAGTATATTGACCTGTACTAAAGTATTCTTCTTTACATGTTACCAATAGCTATTTCTACAGTGACATTGATATAAATCCAAATTAATGCCACCCAATAAATAGTTTTGACACCAAGTAAAAGAGTACTTCAAGATCATAGATCGCCTCTCTCTATCTATAACAAAAGTTGGTATAAATGTCAAATAACTCAATTGGACGATATTATTTATTTAATTTACAACCTTGACCCTCTTCTGGTCAAGTTGTCCAAATTTTTATAGTTTCTTCAATGGTGAATTAAATAGTTTGATTCCAGGACAATTTCACATTGTACATCCACTCACATGTAAAATGGTCAAAAAAATAGATTCAATTCTGAATAAATTGATTTTGAGCATTTTTTACATTAAGTTGTTCTATGCGAAAGTTACAAGAGTTCATAATCTACTTTGCCAAACCAAATCACTACTTCAAACCACAATATTGTAAAGATATATCAACCACCATAAAACTAGAAGAAGATTCAAATCATTCCTTCCATAGTATACCTTAGATGCTCCAAAAAAGCAGGTGAAAAGCATATTCTTCCTAATAGAATATAAACCAAAGGGAAAATAAATCAAGTTCCAAGCCATTTACAAGAAAGAACTACATCCTTCAAAAAACAAAGCTTAAAAAGTAAGCTTGTTCTCAAGGAAGAGAGACGATGATTGAAAGACTTTTTTAGGCATGCACATTATTTAAGACAAAAGAATTATTGCATTTGTGGAAAACACTAACACTATGCACTCTTATTGCAATAAAACAGTATAGATTAGAAACAACCAAGCATTGATGCACAAGTCTGAAAAACAAAAAAATAAAAGCAATTACGCAATCAAGTTTTCCTTTCTTAGTAGTAAATGAAGAAGCATTGCTATATATTAAAATGGATAGCTCCAAAAAGTAAATATAAAACTAGGTAGACACATAAGTTTATGCTTCCAATGATAAATCAAGAAGAATTCCCTATATTGATATCTCGACAAGATACTCTGCCCTGAATTGTGCAACAGTGTCAAAGTATTATGAACGTGTTTTGGAAAAAAAAATTTAATAGAAGCCATGTAGATGAAATGTTAAACATGAGTCCCATATAGCTAAAGAAAACATATAAAACAACAAAGCAATACCAAAAAACAAAACTGTCTCACAACAGAATTTCAACCCAAAATCCGACACCTTGCATGTCTGAAATTCGACACTTCTTTGTCACATTTTCGACAAATACACTTTTTTTTGCCATCGTTGGTGTAACGTCATATCTTAGACATTCTACCAATGTGGGTCGAATATCTGACACACCATTGTGTCACATATTCGACCATTTTTTCTTCCAAAGTGCCAATCAAAAATTGCATAAACCATCGAAAATATGACGCCCTCCGACCCTTGAAGTGTCGGCCTTCCGACGGACAGAAGTGTCGGAGGAATGGTGACGCTGTCGGTATTTTTATCCAGACAATGTTGGAAATCCGACGCCATCTGACACTTGAAGCATCGACCATCCGACACTTGAAGCGTCGGCCATCCGACACTTGAAGAGTCGGCCTTCCGACAGGAAAAGGGTCGGAGGCATGGTGACGTCGTTGGATATTCGATGCGGCCCAACACTTAAAGCATCAGTCATCCGATGGTCTGACGCATCAGAATCATGACATTGCTTTCGGATGGTTTCATTGAAGAGTCGGAAGAATGTCGGAAAAGCGATGCCTGTTGGTGCATTTAAAAAAAAAATCGAAAGATTTCACTTAGTTATAGCGATTTGATAACAAGTGTGGGCCGAGGAGTTGGTGGCTTACAGAGGAACTTCCTCTAGCAAATCATTCAACCTTCCCCTAGGCTAAATTGTTGTACGTTAAAGCAGGATCCTCCCAGGAACAACAACGATTTTCTATATGGTCTCTCAAGACAATGATTTGTCATGCATGTGGGCTCGGGATTTGGTGATTTGAGCAGTAATTTCCTTCTCCAGCAAAGTCTATTGTCCTTCCAAACTAAATCGTTGAGCTTCCAATGCACACATGTCATCATGAACAACAATTTGCTGCTACTAAGCTCACATAACTATTTAACTCTAGATGGCGAGTCCAGATTGGATGTGCATTGATGTTTTTACTTGTCTTTGCTTCCAAAAGGAATCGTTGTGTGTGTTGGTGTCTATCTTCTATCAAAGACAACAATTTACCTTCCCAAATCTAAATCACTATGTATCCTTGCTCATCTGCTTTTCAAAGACAGTGATTCCCTCTGTCATTACTTAGACAGCAAAATAGTGCCGAGTGCATCCTTGGGAGAGGCTGGCAATTACTAGTCCTAGAATGCCAGTTATCAATATTTTACCCCCACATGGTTTCAGCCTAGAATCTAACCACTGAAGGAAACTTGTTTGGACTAGACATTGGTGAGTTGTCAAGCAGCTCAGATGATCGAGCAGAGGTTAATTTGTGGAGTGTGTCAAAGGGCTCAAAGAGAGAGTCTTTACATTCAAAATTGTCAGACATTTTGGCAGATGAGTTTGAGAATCATAAGTGAGAACAAACCTGAGTTTGAGAATACAGGCAAGAAGAATCAACAAGTTTCTCAACAGTCAGTGATGGATTTGAGAGAAAACACTAAAGAGCTGCCAATATTGTCAAATTTCTCTGAGCAACATGGTTCATTGTTTGCGGTCAATTCCTCCTCAGTCATGGATTGCAGGCATGCAGAAAACAAGTATGTTGAGTATGTTCCCATGATTGGAGCCTATTCCAGTAATGGTACCTCACCATTATTCTGAGATGTTTCCCTATATAAAAGATAGCTGTTAGAATTGACCCTGACTGAACTATCTTAAATGTTGTTTCATATAAAACCTAAAAAAAGTAAAAACAATACTATGTTTAAACTTGCAATACCTTACTCTCTTGCAGAAGGTGTTGATGTCCTTGTCCAAGGTATCAAGAAGAATAATAGCCTATATAACCATGTTATCCACTCTATTGACATTGAATTTCACGTTGGCTCTGTTGTAGCTGTGCCCAAGACCCAATTGAGCCTTCTCCAAGTCTATGTGATTCAAGATATGTGATTTCAACTCAATGGCAAACAAGCTTTCTAAATATACTTTGTTGTTACAGAAGGGTACCTAAACCAAACAAGAATTTAGAAAAGTCACTTCCTATCTGATTCAGAAAAGACTTTTACTAACAACCACTTAATGGCAGATTAGCTCGGAGTCATAGCTGAGGGATGTAGACACTGGTTATGCTTGTCTTGTTGTATTGCTGGTTTAAATATTAGGACTCTTTTGATGATTCTGTATTGATGGCAAATTGAGTATCCTAGAGAATACGTAAGGAAGACTTTTAATAGTTTTCTTAAATTTCTTTGTTTTTGAATGATGGACGACAAAACAGTATCCAACAAACTGGAGTCCTCGTAGGACTAGTAAAATGTATATTTTTATTTATTCCTTGGGAATATAAAATATAGTGATTTTAAAACACATCTCAGAGAACAAATAAATCATGGATCTTATATAAATCTAAGTTAATAAACAAATCCTTTTAACTTTCAGTATAAATATGATTCATGAGTCCTAACTAAAGAATTAAATGACACTTATGGGAAATTGACCTCAACTTGACAGCTGTTAGAATTGACCCTAACTGAACTATCTTAAATTTTGTTTCATATAAAACCCAAAAAAAAGTAAAAACAATACTAAGTTTAAACTTGCAATACCTTACTCTCATGCAGAAGGTGTTGATGTCCTTGTCCAAGGTTTTGAGAAGACTAATAGCCTGTATAACCATGGTATCCACTCTATTGACATTGAATTTCACGTTGGCTCTACTGTAGCTATGCCCAAGACCCAATTGAGCCTTCTCCAAGTCTATGTGATTCAATATATGTGATTCAATTACAGAGCTTTGTTTACTCTTTTTTGCATGATTCCTCAATGTCAAAACTAAATATCCATTCAGTTGATGCTATGACCCATTTTTCTCCAAACCAAGCCAAGATTACTACATATGAGCACTATGTACATCCATCAATTACAGTCACCTAGGATATGTATGAATAGAATTAGTCAAGAAGATACAAAAATATTATAAATGGAAAAATAGAAGAAAACAATGTGGTTTAGACCTTCCTTAATTTCTATACTCATATTTATAATACGATCACACTTTATCTCTTAAGAGACAAGTCACTAAGGAAACAATGGACATACCTGAGAGATAGATAAATAGGTAGTTGTAGGGCAGAGTGAGACAAATACAGACCATAAGGTCATGGATCAATACTGTCAACCCCAAAACATATATAAAAAACAAACAAAAAAACTATTTGCATTTGCAGCAGTTGTCAACCCAACAACTCTCCACCCACAAAACTCAAAATCCCTAATTGAGGTTCTACACCCAACTTGATGAGATTCAAACCAAATTCAGTTAATTTTTTTAGGCCTTTCTTGCCACAAACAACTGCACCTAACTGGACTAAATTTTTAACAGCTACACTTATTGCCTCGTGGCTTGGGGCTTGAGGTCCAAACTCCAATCAACGGCATCCATCCATAGTATCTATATTGACCAAAGAAACACCTTATCCTACTGGCCTGCAAGCAATAAATACAGCAGAGACAACAATTTATCTTCCCAAAGCTAAATCACTATATATCCTTGCTCAACTCCCTTTCAAAGACAGTGATTCCCTTTGCCGTTACTTAGACAGCAAAATAGTGACAAGTGGATCCCTAGGAGAGGCTGACAATGCAAGAAAAACATTGATCTCCCTTATAACCCAATTTATCCAAATTTATCATGCATTTCCCTTTGTAATTTATTATATAGGATTTCCATTTTTATGCTTTGTGTTGCTGCTATGTTTTCTACAGGATGGGAGCATGAGTTTATAGCATCAAATCCTTTTGCAGCTAGTGAATCCCTTTATTTTCCTAAAGAGATGTCAACAAAGCTTTTATGAAATATTTATTTATAAGAAGACCAATGTTCAGTGGGTCAATGCCTTTAAAGCGGTGAATGGAGTCTATGAAGGCTTTGGCTGCTAAAACAAATAGATATTGAAGTCGAGATATCTCACGATCTAATAATAAAGTATTTGCTGGAAGAAGAGAAACTCTATAAGGCTTCACAGTTGCTTTTTACTAGAAGCAAACATAATGTTCTATTATAACCAGCATCGTTGGCTAAGTATTAAGCACAACGATTACCATCTAACTACTTTGTATTAGCTATTATACACGGGGCAAGGAATGCCTTATTGTCTATGACTTTGTACAAAGAGGCAATCTTTAAGAGGGCCTTCATAGTGAAGAGCATAAACCAATGATTCCAAATAAACACTGGTTTACAATGGCTGTGGAGTTGCAGGAGCATTAGATTGGCCCACTTTTGGCAAGCAAAATGAATCCCACAAAAAAGTTGATCACAAAAATAAATTGTATGTTTTTTCAAAGGTTTTGCTTAAAACTCCTACTCTAGCTTTGTTAATGCATTCTAATGATATAGGCTTGCCTATGTATTCACAGGGGAAACTTATCAAATATATTACTATTTCTTCTTTGGATTTATGGTAAAATGATGGGTGAATTCTAGGGTTTCATGCACATGTAAGATTGATGCTAGCATTGTTGGAAGAACACAAGCACAAGGAGGATTGAGGGTTTTCTTGGTTGCTCCATTAGTAAAGTTTGGTGAAATTATGCTTCTATGGATCAAATGGTGGTTGTAATGCTGTGTTTTCTCTGAATTAGGGCTTTTTACCAGCTTTTGTCAACTTTTACATGTTATAAAACATCCTCTTGAAGGATTTTTCTCTTGTTTGTCCTTAGATCTCTGAATTTTTCCCTAATTAGGATCCTCCAACAAACCATAGAGGTAAATATAGTAGTATTTCATGTGTAAATATACGCATTTGCGTGATTAGTGTAGTGTTAGATTAGATCTACGTTTTTATAAACTAGAAAACCTTAGAAATTTATAAAATTCAATAATCCAGAAATAACAACAATTTTCAAATTATAAGCCACCCTCAAATTTTGGTCTGCCTGTTTAGCCCTAGATCCTCCAGTGCGTCACCTATCTTCTTGTTTACATCCACGAACTTGAGAAGCAACCTAAAAAAACCAGTCAAAAGTCAAAGTTAGGGTTTCATACTTGACATGTTTCAGGGGTTGGGATAATTTGGCCTTGATAAAAGGTTACTTTTTGCCTTACAACAACCCCATTTAATTGTTTAGTAGGGAAATTTAGGGACTCTTTCATTACTGATCAGTGTTACTATCGTTTCTATCCCTAAAACCTATCAAAATGACCTGCAAAATCAATCAAGTTAGGGTCATATTTGAGTTATGGGGAAATATCAACAATATAATTGAATTCTGCCTTCCAAAAGCATTCTTTTCAGGCTAAGGAGTACTTGTATAAACCCTTAAAAGGATGGTTAACTCAGCTGGTAATTCATGTTGATATACCAACGTGTACAATGGGGTGAAAAGTTACAATGGAAACTGAAAATACCAATGTGTACCATGCCCAACTCACAACCTACGAGGATAAGCACAAATATAAACATAGGTTTACCACTGCACAATCAACCATTAAAGTTGAACAAGATATGAGATTAATAAACAAATTACAAAACTACTGGAGAAAGATAAACTGGGGCAAATAACAATATACTCATGCAGAATAATAGGGAAACAAAGCTTCAATTACCATTTTCCTCACAAGTCTATCTATCTTTTTCTGTCTTTTGACCTTTCATATTCCCATCAAACTCAAATGCCTATCAAATTTCTTGTAATGAAATGCCTACATTTAATTTTGTTGTCCTAGCTATATGGTATTGGTAAAGTATTACCAAGGGGCCAGTTATCATGATAAATCAAAATATTTAAGGTAATTGTTTAGATCAGATACAACAAAGTTTGCCTCTATGAATGGTAATCATCATCATCAACTAAATGTATGTGTGTGCACATGCATAAATACCAAATACACATCTCAATCAAACAAAAGAAAACATAATTATACCTTGATTTATGGATCTTCACACTGTCTTCTTATGCTTTACCTTTCAAAACATCATTCAACATACTTCATTTTTTGTCCTGTTGCAATAGTTTCATGTTAGGACCCATCAAATATATTTATGTTTGTTTATGAAAATAACAAAACCAATCTAAATAAATACAATTCTATTACAATGTAAATTACAATACTATTCAACTATTCAAGTAGATTAATTGTTAAAAATATATCACCTGATAAAACATGGATAATCAAAAATACTATGTATATAAGGCCATCGATCTAATCAAAACTCCATTTCTTGCCTCTTAACTATGGAAATGTTTCTCAACGCTATCTGTAACAAGTTCCAATGGAGGAGTCAAATAGCAATAGTGAAAATTACACAGTAAAAATATAGAAATAGAGGTTTTTTTAATGTATTCTTCCTTACCATTCATTGAGCTCCTCTCTGTTTCGAGAATAATTTAATATTCTCTACTAAACAGGACCAACCACATGAAGGTGG
>LPNX010926744.1:0-17786 GCA_001517045.1 Pseudotsuga menziesii
CTCGATTTGGAACTTTCCCTTGGGTTCCACCTGAATCACATCCCAATTTATCACATGGTTAGGATCATGTACATATTTCTTAAGAAAAGAAACATGAAAAACATTATGATCCCTAGTGCTAGCAGACAATGCAAGTCTATATGCAACTGACCCTATTTTTTCAAGCACTTCAAACCACCCACATTATCTAGGTGACAGCTTGACACAACTTCCAAGCTTCAAGGAACTCTTCTTTGCTCTCACTCTGAGGTAAACATGATCCCCAACACTGAACTCTATGTTCTCCCTATGCTTATCTGCATCGATTTTCTGTCTGTCCTCGGATGCTTTCAGATTCTTCCTGATCTTTACAATCTCCTGCTCCATCTCCTTGAGCAATTATGGACCAAACACAACCTTGTTCACTGGATTATCCCAAGTCACTAGTGTCCTACACCTTCTACCATACAAAGCTTCATATGGAGTCATTCCTAAGGATGCTTGATGTCCATTGTTATAAGGAAAGTCTACCAAGTGTAAATAATCTTCCCACTTGGTTGGTTTGTCTATCACATACATGCGAAGCATGTCTTCAAGCACTTGGTTAACTCTCTTTGTCTACCCATCAGTTTGAGGATGGTAGGCAGTGCTAAAATTCAACTTTTTACCCAAATCTGCAAAAATCCCTTCCAAAAATTGGAATTGAACTTGACATCTCTATCAGAGACTATTGACTTAGGCAATCCATTCAATTTGAAAATCTCCTTCATGAAGATCTTTGCAATGTCATCAGTCCTATGCGTAGACTTAACCGGTATAAAATGTGCTGCATTTGTCAACTTATCCACCACAACCATGATGGAATCATGTTGTCTCCAAGTCATTGAAAATCCTATAATAAAATCCATGGAAATAACTTTCCATTTCCATTCTGGAATTGGCAATGGTTGCAACAAACCTGCTGGGTGTTGGTGCTCAACCTTCACCTGATGACATTTTTTGCACCTTGAAATATATTCATCCATGTCCTTTTTATTCATGGCCAAAAGTATTGCTTTCTAGCTATAGCAATTGTCTTTTGATATCCTGGGTGACCAGAATATGGAGTTTGATGGATCTCACCCATCACAACCCTCCTCAAATCTGCTACATTTGGGATGTAAATTCTTTTCTTATAAGTAAGAAGTCCATTATCTTCTAATTTATATCTCTCATACTTCTTTTCAAGGCTTTGTTGCTGCAACTTGTCCTTGACCTAAACATACAATTCATCTTTAGCAACATGATTAACAATCTGCTGCCTCAACTCCGATTAGCAAATACTAATGGATGCCACATGCATTTCCTGCACCTTCTTGTTGAGTGAATCGGCTACCTTATTCTCTTTTCTCTTTATGTGCTTGATTTCAAAATCAAACTCACATAAAAACTATAGCCATCTAGCTTGCCTAGCATTTAGAGTAGGCCGATCAAACAAATTCTTCAGACCACAATGGTCTATCCTTAGCTCAAATCTTCTTCCCATGAAGTAATGCCTCCACATCTTGAGAGAATGTACTATGGCTGCAAGTTCTAGATCATGAGTGGCATAGTTCTTCTCATGCTCCTTCAACTTTCTTGACTCATAATGATATTACGTGGTTGTCTTGCATAAGAACTCCTCCAAGTCCTTGATCACATGCATTAATACACACCACAAAATCTTTCTCTAGGTTTGCAACTTTCAACACTGGTGCACTTGTGAGAAGATTCTTCAATTACCGGAAGCTTTTTTCACACCTCAATGTCCATTCAAACTTTATCCCATTCCTTTGCAAATAAGTGATGGCATGTGCAACCTTGGAGAATCCTTGTATGAATCTCCTATAGTATCCTGTAAGTCCCATAAAATATCTTACATATGTCACATTTCTTGGCTAATTCATAATGACTTCAATCTTGTCATGGTTCATAGATATACTCTCTTCTGAGATAATGTGACCCAAATATTGAATTCTATCTTTATAGAAGTCACACTTACTCAACTTTGCATACAACTGATGCTCCCTGAGCAATTATAATGTCAATCTCAGATGCTCTTCATTCTCTTCCTCATTCTTAGAATAAATAAGAATGTCATCAAGGAAAACAAGAACAAACTTGTCCAAATACCTATTGAAGACACTATTCATAAGGCACATAAATGTAGCTGGTGCATTTGTGAGACCAAATGGTACCACTACAAACTCATAATGTCCATACCTTGTTCTAAAGGTTGTCTTATGAATGTCTTCATCATTAATTCTCACCTGATGGTAACCAGACCTCAAGTCAATCTTGGAAAATATCTTTGCTCCTCTCATTTTATCGAAGAGGTCATCAATCCTAGGAAAATGATAATTTTTCTTCACAATGACCTTGTTCAGCTATCTATAATCAATACACAATCTGAGTGTACCATCTTTCTTCTTCACAAATAGAACTGCTGCTCCCCAAGGAGACACACTCGGCCTAATATACGTCTTCTCCAACAACTCTTGCAACTGCATCTTCAGCTCTAGCATTTCCAATGTACTCATTCTGTAGTGTGTCTTGGACATTGGTGCTGCTCCTAGCACAAGCTCAATTGTGAAATCAATGTCTCTTTGAAGGAAGCCCTGGAATCTCATCAGGAAAAACATCCCTGAATTCCCACAACACATGAAAGTCCTCCAACCTAGGAGTTTCATTCTTTGTTACCTTCTTAATATGAGCTGCATACAACTCACAACCTTTCCTACAACGCTTCTTCAATTGCATTGCTGAAATATGCCTCACAAAAATCACCTCTGGAATGCCTCTTACAACTACTGGGTTCCCTTCTTCGTCCATGCATTCAAAAGTCTTATTATAACAATCGAGCTTTACCTTGTGAGCTTCTAACCAATCCATTTCAATGAGAAAATCATAGGAACCAAGTGGTAGAACATTCATATCTACATAAGTGACCAATCCATTCATCACCAATAGAAATTTCTCTACCACTTCACTAACCTTTCTCTTAGTTCCAATGGCTAGGTGAACTAACCATGATTTTCTATACTTTACTTTCTTAAAAGCACAAATCTCCACTACTCTAGGAGAAATGTAACTATGAGTAGAACTAGGGTCAATCAAAATAGAAACAGATTGCTCAACAATCTTACCTACAACTTCAACCACAATTAACTGGTGGTTTTCCTGGCGGTCCTCCAGTGCTGTATAAATCCTAGGGACGACCCTTGCTACTTGAACCACTGTTTCTACCTCTTGAATGTTGGAAAATGGCATTGCATTCTCATTCTCAAGTGGACAATTCCTGCGCATGTGGGGTCCTCCACATTTCCAACATTGGACTGGTTCTCTGGGATTTTTCCCACCACTCTGGTTGGCTGCTTCTCAACTTGAGATGGTTATTTCTGCTGATTCCTGAAGTTAGAAGGTTTGAAACCTTTCTTCCTATGGTCAGACTTATCATTCTTTTTGTCCTTCCATGTCTTATGATAATCAGGTTTGCCTTTGCTTTGTTCATAGCAATACTTAGCTTTCCTTATCGCTTCTTCCAGAGTTCTAGGTTCATAAAACTCAATTCTGTCTTTATAAGACTGAGGAAATCCACTCAGGAAACATTGGATTTTCACATTTTATCTTGATGTACCTGACATACCTCAATAGTTCCAAGAACTTATTTTCATACTCTTCCATGGTCTGCTGTCCCAATCTCAGCTCATGGAACTCTTTGATCTTATCATCATAGTACCTATCAGAGAGGTACTTCTGATTGAAATACTTCTGGAACTGTTTCCACACAATATTCCTTTCATTAATTTTCTTCACTTTCTTGAAGTGCTCCCACCATATGGATGCTCTTCCAGTCAAATTGAAGATGGCTACTCTAGCCTTCATATTTCCAGAGTAGTCTTGGACTTGGAAATATTTCATCATCCCAAGAAGCCTAGCTTCAACTTTTTAACCATTATTTATCTCACCATTGAAGGTAGGAGGCATTTCCTTCTTAAATTCATCACGTAAACGATTCTAGTAGTGCTTCTTTCTCTTATTCTCGTGAGAAGAAGAACTTGAACCACCAATGGATCCTTCAGAGCCAGATGACCCACTAGGAGATCTCTTTCTTCTTCTAGCAGTGCTCTTACTTCCTTCTGGTCTTACTGTCTGGTCCTTAGAGTTCATCATCCTCTGAATTCCTGTCAAACTTTGCAACATGGCTGCATTTAGCTGATTCTGCTCCTCCTGAGCCTTAACCAATCTTTCATTATCTGCCCTGTAACTTTGCATCTCCACCCTTAGGCTTCTCATGGTGGCTGCAAAATTTGGGGGAGTATCTTGAAACCTCCTCCCATTAGAATCTGTGTCAGCATTTTCATCTCGGACATTTTCTCCCATAGCATCTTCCTCGTGCTCATAGGGATCCTGTGCATTATTCATGCCATAGGTTCTCATGGTTGAGCCAACAACCCACTTTTCCAATATGCACTATGACTCTGCAAAATGTGTTATCAAACACCATTTGTTAGCTGCATAGAAATTCAAAATTCAAAACCATTTACTTACTGTCACCTAGCCCATCTAGGCCTAATGTTGTAACCAACAACTATGTTAATTGTTCAATTTGGCCCCTTTAGGCCCAGCACTGCAACCCACAGCTCTGATACCACACTGTCACGTCCCCTCCCGTCCACTCTGGAGAGAGAACATGACCATAGTACTACTGCTATCTAACTGATGCAAGAGCATCCAGCTCAAAGTTCACTGAATTTTGTATATATTTTGATGGATTCCCAATTCTTGTAGAAATATATAGAGGCATGAATTCATCTTGCTTTCACTCTATTCAAGTCGGTGTGTAAATTCTCTAACTTCCCAGCAACAGATAATTTGATCCTGTCAGTGATCAATTCAATGATCTATGAAGAAATATCTTAGAGGATATCGAACGATGGAGAAATATCACGACGGAAATCGACAGTCACAATCTATTCTGCATTTGGGAACAGATCAACGATTGAGAATCAATCCGCAAGAATAAACGGTACAGAAAGCTTGAGTTTGTGGAGTTGGAAAAAATGGAAATTGCGACTCCGCACAAGGAATCATCCCAACACAATGAATCATCTACACACCCAACACAAGGAATCATCCACTTCTCTACTACACAGTCCCTCAGGCTATGCCTTCCCATTCAAGCTAGTCAGACCCAATTCACCCCCCCTAAACGAGTTCAGGACAAGGAAAAATATGCACACATAGCAAGATACAAAATTTTGGACATTGCATGAGCCAAATCGACTGCTACAAACCAAAAAATCGTAATTCTTTGTTGGCCATTCATTCCATAGCACCGAAACGAATTTCCAAGGCATGCACCATTGAGGAAACACTGAAAACATGAAGGATAAAAACCAGGAAGGTTCAGCTGCGTGAGAGCTCCACGTGAATGAAGGATGGATGATAAAAAACATCCATCAGCTCTCCAGAAACGTGAAGGAAGATGAAAACGTGAATGCATGAGGGAATGAACATACGGTTTTGGGTGTTTTTTTTCCCATGAAGTCAAAACATGTTTTTCAAAAATGAGTGCTCTGCCCAATTCGAGTTTTTTTCCATATTCTTCCCATTCCCATGCAATAACTACGTCAACCAAATTCTGGCAGAAATAAATGATTGGAGAAAAAGACAAGAAATGGGTAGTTGATAGTTTTGATGGGTTTTCCTTTGACACATGAATTTTCCCCAATGGATCAAGGTTAAACATCCCCCCCATATCCTTAGGAAATCATGTCTCCATCTCATTATTTGTTGCATTGATATAGATGGTTGTGGGTTTTTAATTAAATTGCATATTTACATGATGTCCAAAATTATAATGTGTCGGCTAGCACAAAATACCATTGGCATCGATTTTAATCGCTGAGACATTAAACAATAATCAATGGCAGGGATTTTACCTTTAACTCCAAACCATGATTAATTCCAATATTTACATCATATACATTTAATGCAAATGGGGTCAAAACCAGGGTGTTACAATGTATGTGAAATCAGAGAGTTGTATGGGCCATTTTCTCATGTCCCTCATATTAGGAGGCCAAATATCATTGTAGTAATAGTCTCCCCAATCTAACTTAGCCTTTGAATCGGCCAAATATCTGATTTTGCTGCCATAGCCAGTGATATTCCGTGGTTCGTTAGCGTAGGCTTCTTTCTCTTCAGTGGGAAGTTGGAAAAAGGCCTTGCTCGTTGCTTGCACTCGAGCAATAAGAGAATTGGGGATGCCATGATTTAGGATCCGTATGAAACCCCCATTCTCTACAGCCCTTGAAATTTGTTCAGCGATGGTGTCATTTTGATCCTTGCAGAAATGATCATGTTGCGGGTTGCTCGATCCTAGCTATAAGTCAATAACAGGAACTTGGAAGTTGTTTGAATCATCATGGGTCTTCTTCAGTCATCTAACGGACTCAGATGGAACCGTGTGGATTCCACGGTCTGTGAAGGTCTGCACTCGGCTAAATGCCCAGTTCTCCATATCCATAACCTCTCAACATGCAATTTTATGCAGAAGGAACAATTCAAGATTTCTCATGGAGTGGATAAGGAGAGAATATATTGTTTGAACAAAAGGATAAGAATTATGCAAACGTATTTTGGTACGGATTTGTGCAGATCTTTAGAAATCTATGTTGCTATCTTGTTAGGCTATATGTTGCTATTTGGGTATCCTAGCGTTGTGCAGAAGGGATCTTGGTAGGCTGTAGCTTGCAAGTTGCAGTGCATGTGTTGTTTGAATAAATAAGAAGTGTTGTGCCGCGTGTGGAAGGTGGATTTTTTTCTGTTTTTTTATAACCCAACTGTGGAACCCACACAACCGTATTTAATCAGCAGGTATAACTGTCATTGTGGAGGACCGAGCCATGGAAGGACTCTAGCAAAATCTTCCATCGGATCAGCCATTATTGTGGTGAATTGAATTGTATCAAATTGTCCACATTGAAATAAGCTAAACTAGGTTTTTAAATAAGTTATGCTCGATTGTAAGAGGTGGCATTGGTGAAGCTATTAGTTAAGTTTTTATTTTGCTGCTATCTTTCAAAAATGTTGAATGTTTATTTTTTTTTAAATGGCTTTATTTTTTTGTTATTTAATTGTAAATTGGTATAGATATGGTTAAAAGTAATTGTGAAATTGTAAAAATCTGGTTTAAATGCTGTGACTACAAGTAAAAGGTCATGGGTCAACTCACAAATCTAATTGTCTTACTCAATATCCCCACTCTCAAAAAATATGTGCATGCCCACCCCTACAGACACATTCATACTTTCACCTCTTGTGGGCAAGCATGCACATGTACACCCTTACCCTTACACACACACACACACTCTTCCACTCCCTTGTGGGACAACACCTACATACACACCCTTACTTCCACCACACCTCCCATGAACAACTAAAACCGAAGATATACATGTATATGTGAAGTGATGTATAATGAGGATATGGGGGCTTGTATGATATTGATGGACAAAAAAATGGAAATGTGATACTACTGATGGTTCTGCTTGTCGGTTGTATCACATTTCGTCGGATATAATGGGAAATGATGTCGGATTTTCAATAAACCTGTGTAAATTTTCTCGTCGGATTAAGATCAAATCCGATAGGGGTGCTATAACACCGATGAATCCAAGTCGTCAGTTATCCGACCTTATATGAAGTAAATGATGTCGGATTTCTGATCTCCACTTTGTCAGATATCCGATCACGATGAAGTAAATGACGTTGAAATTCTTATCTCCACATCGTCGGATATCTGACCGCAATGAAGTAAACGACGTTGGATTTCTGATCTCCACGTTGTCGGATATCCGACCTCGACGAAGTGAACTTTGTTGTATTTGCGACAAAATTTTTAAAATAGTTGTTGTCGGATATCTGACGGGCATATGTCGGAAATCCGACAAATTTATTTTACTGTCAGATATCCGCTGAAATGCTACCGACGTTTAGAAAGGAGGTTGATTGTCGAATGGTCAACAACATTATGTCGAAAATCTGACATCTATGCCGTCGGATTTTGTATTAAAAAATGCTAGTGATTGTTAAACAATTTTATGTTGCTATTGTTATTATTAATTATTTCAAATATCAAAATGTATGATTCATATGTTGGGCAATTAAATATGAATTATTCAATTATTTTCAAGTCCAAGATACATAAAGATACATAATATTGATTCACCTATGCTTCAAATATTAAGAATCTATTTGTGTAGAAACATATCAACATATACATGTTGAAGCATTCTTTTAACTATATTCTACCATCCCAAGCTTACATCTATAAGTTTGTGGTTCATATTCTGCCCAAATACATCGTACTTGTATCACAATGGTCATATTATCATAGATCTTGTTGATAAGAAGTCCTTTTCTGTTCCCTTCTTCCCAACAATCTCTCACTAGTTTTTAGAAACCTGTGACTTTTCTCACATCTCTTGCATACCGATAGTATAATATTAGCATTTGTTAATAACAGTTTCATATTTTGCATTTGAACAATTTTCATCTGCTATAGTTGAACTTCATATGTATCTGTATACGATAATTATTTTCTTTCTCTATTATAAATTTAACTAGTTACTATTAACAACTAGTCTTGTCTTGCTAAACAATCTTTATACTTTATCTATGACAATACAACTATTTGCAACTTTAATAATTGTTAAAATCTTGACATCAAATGAAGCTTATGATTCATTGTTAGAAGCCATCATGATAAGCTTATATGTTTTTTGTAACTTTAAGTATGGAATGTCAATCTAGCAATAAATGGCAACTTTAGTTTCAATTGCCACATCTAGAATCCAACTAGTGGAAAAATGCAATGTATTTATGCTTTTGTAAGCATATTCAAGTTTTTGTTTATGCAATATCCAAATTAGCAAAATAAAAATAACTTTCAAACTCTACAGTTTATCTCTTTCCTATATAGGTTAAATAACTATGGTATTTACAACAATCAAATTGTGAGTAAGTATAGATAAATTTGGAATAAATTAAAAAGATACAACTAGTTAGTTTGTTATTTCTTTTATTTTATAAATACTAATATTATAACATAAATAGGGTAACATAGAATACAAAAAGAACTTCTTATAAATTATTTAGTATAGAAAGCATAAGAATACTACAATAAAATACTTTCTCATTATACACCTATAAATAGACGAAATATAAAGGTAATATTTAATTATAGGAACAATATTAGTATGTAAATAAAATAACATTCTTATCCCATTATAATAATTATCAAGTAAATATGAATAATGTACTTGAAAGATGTAACTATCAGTTACATAAGTACAACTCTAAGAACATGAAACTACTTATATTCCGAAAGTTAACAGTTATAAAACAATATTTAAAACTTTATTAGAATGAATTAAATCAAAGCAAGATAATATAAAAGCAATATACGGTTATCCTAAATAATTTACAGAGTAAACTTAAACATAATAACTTGCAGAAATGAAATTAACAAAATATAAACAGGCTCGAATCACCGAGCTTAAATAACCAGTTATACAATATAAGTAAAACGAATAATTTATAGTGTTATATTGTAAACCAAAGATATTTAAAAAAGAGATAGTATATTCATCTTTACATCACGGAGTTAGGGTAAAAACCCTATTATCTCAAAATTACATCAGAGGTATAAAAAGAAAAAAGAGTTTAAGCTCTTTTCTAAATGCCTCTCGGCTTCTACAAGTCAAAAGAGTATGGATTTAACAACCTTTCTTTCATTTACTTATATATACACAGTAACAAGAACAAAAACCAAAATTTACAGTCACGGCCTAAGCCGGAAGCCCCGCATAAAGCAAGGGATTTTCTTTAACAGAAACAGCGAACCAAGTAAACCCAAGTAAACCAAAACCACGAGGGTTTTCCAGGCCACGAAGACCAACCATAAAGTGTCCCATAAGGGACTGAACAAGGACAAACTGCCATGGATATCCAAGGCTTACCCGTGAGCCAGCAGTTGTAACAGCCTTGCACCAACCACGCAAAAGGGGACAGGTCGACACCTGTGTATTATTGAAAACAATACTGTTAATACCCTGCATTACTATAAGCAACCTTATAATGAAATAAATCTACAAAGATACGAAAATGTTTATAGAAGTTCTCACCTCAAAATTTCATTGAAATGTAACCACTCACAAATAGTAAAGCTGCAACCAACGCAAGGAGGAACAAATCCCTCATCTGCCACAGGAAAAATGGAATTAACCCACGCAGCAGTGACCAGTGAAGGCCAAAAGGTGGAGAAACAATCAAAGTAGGTTTAAACACTGAAGCCGCAACCTTTATAACCCTAAAAACCACTCTGCTGCGAAAAACCTAAGACCAAAACAAAACTCGAGAGGTGAATCCACGACGCTCACTACTAGGCCACGAGTGAATGAAATAGTTGCAGTCTGAAGATTACTGAAAGGAGCAAGCAATGATGGATAAACCTTGAAGGAAAACCAACAACCCCATTCAAACAGCAATCAGTTGTTATAACTCATCTATATGAGCATTCAGGGTGAACTTGCAACGTACAGGAGACAAAGAAGCCAAGCCGGGAGACTGCCAGTGACAAGTTACAGAGCGACAGGGGGGCAGCTAACACAGTAGTAGAGCAGCCAGAGGCCGAAAACAATGGGGAAAATAATAATTTTAGGGTTCTAGAGAGTCCTTTTAACTACACAACACTTGGCTATGATGATGCCACGTTCACCAAGCAAATTATTTGCATGCAGTGGGTAATCCCTATAGTCCCGACGAGTAATCACGAGAAGACTATTATTCCAATCATTTTGTTGTTTCGGAGGTTCCACCATAATCCTTAGTCCCGAAGTCAACCTAGCATGCATGTTATGGTGATCAAAAGAAATATTAATATATAAACTATGCCATAGAACTCATCAAAGGCGTGGGGAATAATACGACCCATCATTATACAAATATGGTATACATTCATTCAAACAATTATAACCTTGGTAATAGTTAAGCCTTGCAATATGTTATAAAAGAAATTCATAACATTTATTTTTGGTGAGTACATTGCTTACAAACAAGTATTCATTCAACCAAACAATTGTAACATAGCAAGGGTATAAACAATACATGACCTAGCACGTTATGCAAGTAAAGGAGGCATTTAATAAAAGATTATATAGAACTTTAAATCAAGGTTAAACTATAGACTCTTCATGGGCATGGTCTATTCTATGACCCCTTTGTTTATATAGACATGGCATTCATTAAGCCAACTATAACTCTATCCAAAGTTATGCTAATTGATGTTTATAAAAGAAATTCATAAAATCAATTTATGGTAAATATCCTTCTTGCTAGTGTCGGTCTCATTGCCTTGAATATTTAATTATTAGACTAGTGAGGTTTGCAATTGAGCACGCTAAGTCGTAAAATATTTAAGGGGCTTGACATTGGAATTTTTAATAAGTTATTAACTATAATTGGATAATATTTTCCAAGTAAATTATGTGCAGAGGAACTTAATTTATCAACTCTATTATAGTCTAATTGAAAGTAGTGTGTAATGAGGATATAATTCCTTTAAAACTTCAAGCTTTGGAAGAAGGATTAATAGTATAGAAACTTATTAACTTTTGCATATTACCTTCACATCGCAAAGAGTAATAACGTAATAATCCTTCCATATTTAGTCTTCTTGTAAAGAAAGATTTAAGGCATTTACACACGATGACTATGGTAAACACTGATAAACATCGAAGAGATTAGTATGCAAATAAAACTATAAATTACAACTAGAGAGAGAGAGCAACTGTCACCAATACTGATAGAACTGAATCTCGTTTCCATGGCGTCTTTAAAAAGAATAATGATTTATTGGTTTACCTCATAAAAGCATTTGAAATTGAATAGCATTTATATTCTTTTACTGAGCTATTATTTTTGCAACAAACATATATCTGTATGCGTATTGATTATTGACAAACAACACCGGATCTTTCTTACCTGTAATTCTGTAAGAGCAGATAGACTTTCTATGTTAGCTCAAAAGCTCAGTAAGCCCAGAATACCAAGACAGTTCCACCTTGTGGTCACAAAGAAAAACAAGTCATTAAACTGAAAAAAAAAAATTATTCTATAAGATAAACATAATCAGGTAGATAATTCAGATTATGAAATCATTAACATATAACTAATTAAAACAATTAGTTGACTGCATTAATGAAGTTTATCTGTATTTTCAAAATTTTAAATTTTTCGTAAATTTTGGGGTTTTGACACACTAGCTCATCGAAGTTGGCCAGTATCTAGATAATAGCTCTCTTATTGATTCCGAGAGGGCTCGGTAGATTCATTCTTAGAACAAATGTTGTCTCCCTCTCTCTCCAACGCGTTATGAGATATGGAAGCCGAGAGCTGGAACCCAAATGGCGTGGGAATTTTGAACTATACAACAACTACATTAGGGGATTGTTGTTGGACATTAATGAGAATCCAGGACGACGAATTGAATGAGGCACTTGATCTAAATTGGCTGTAGCATCCATATGATGGGATGGGAATTGAAGGTGTTCATCGTTCGTTGACGTGTTTGGATTCCTGGTGGAAAGAAACAGAGGGTTGACGTTGTTATCCGATTACTAGGGAACAGGATAGTTGTGGTGCCAAAGGACACATAGACCAACGTAGATGGAATATGCAATCGAGAAAAGCTTGGCGGTAAGTAAGAGGGAAGGGGTCATTTCAGTCTCAAAAGGGCCCTCGACGTTGGCATTCATGTATGGGTTGAGTGTCCATCCTGTCCATTCAATTTTTCAGGCATGGATTGATGTATTTTATAATTAAAATTTAGGATCTCACCCACTCTTACTGAAGTATAAATAGGGGGTGTTAATGTAAATGTTAGATTATAACGGTAATTTATAGACTCTCAATTCTTAGTAGTCTCCAACAAGCTTGTTTCAATGCACTAACCTAGTCTATGTGGGAAGTTATGTACGAGAGCACATAGTTCATCAATTCAGTTATTCAAGATCAATTACTACTATTATCACTAGTCCAATCTCACTAGTCGAACTAGTAGTTCAACAACAACACCGTCCCCATAGTTAGTTCAACTTAATAAGTCCAACTAGTTCTAATTAGCTTTTGAGTCCACTCTGACTGATATGGTATATTTATAATACTGTCTAGTCCTCTAATAAATCCCTTTGCTTATAATTTATCAGTCGCCGACTCACCTTCCACGGGTTCTTTTTTTGTAAGGTTGTTAAAAGCTATTTGTGTTTCGTCTTTTGACTCATCGAATAAGTGGCCAAGAATGTACACTAGCATTTGCACTGAGAGGTGCAAATAAATGTTTAGAGGGTAAAAATATTGTGTCTTTTTGCAACTGAACCTTTCTGACTTACTTTGGGATACTGGAAATTACTATTTAATAATACTTATATTTGAGATTTTACCTCAAGACATTTATGGCTAAATATGTTTGGATCTATTGACTTTCGGAATAAATTTTAACTTGTTTTCCAAGCTGTGTTTCTTGATTGCGATTTCTGATTTCCGAAATTGGGAAGTGGAAATGCATTTTTGGGATGTTTGTCGAAGTTTGTTTTACTTTGGATCATTAAATCTTATAATTTTCAACAAGGAAATGTCATTTCTTGAATTGCGATTTCCGACATTTGGGTACGAAGGGTTTTATGATATTTGTATTGCGGAAGTTGGAAATATTTCTTTTCGGATTGTGCAAATAGCAAAATTCACAAATTTGTTAGTCAAATATTTACTTGGAAATTTGATTCGTGGAAAACGAAAAATTTCGGTTTTGTTAAAATTGTATGGTTTTCCCCGATTTTCGAGTTCCGACTGTTGGCTTATCATATATCGCCGAGATTTCTTTCGATTTATTGTGTATCTACTTTGCCAATTTTTTAGTATAAAAAATCAGAACTTTCACTTTAGGTAAAATTTAACGTCTCTTTCCTGATTTCTAATTTTGGATACGTCGGATATTGGACTCTGGGTTTCTCTGCTTTCCCGATTTCTGATTTCTGATATTTCAAATCTTGAAAACCGAAAACACGACTCTTTTTTCGACAGAAATTTTGTTTCCCGATTGCTGATTCGTGATTCCGCAAATAAAAAATGAAAAGTAAATTTTGTCAATTTTCGTTTATGCATACGAAATTAGGATTAATTTCTGTTTCTAATTTTCGTTTTTGGTCGTTTTAGTTGTTTTTTAAAATTTGAATTTAGGATAAATTTTTATCATTGTTACTCATGATTTTTCACTCTGCTCAGGGTTTTTTTACAGTGCATATCCTCTGTGTCACAATGATCGAAGTTGTGACTTTCTGAGTGTTTCCACCTGTAAGTTTTCACCCTTTGATTGTTTTTTTCTGGAAAATTTGAACTTACGTCATTTTTAAACATGGTTTCTAAAATTTAATTAGAGAAGGCATATACCATGATCGGGAATACCAGATCTAAAACGTCCCTGCAAGAGCAGAAAAACAAAGATTCGAATGTCGGTGTTTTCACTGACACCAATGGTTATGTGTATGAGACTTCATATATAAAGTGGTCCAGAATTTATGCTATTTTTGACAATGATGACTTTTCCTGTGTTGCTCATGACCAACCTGCATACCTGCAGATACGCAATTATCAACTGGATCGCGTTGCTGCTAGACCTCTATTTATGCCTTACACAGACTATGTTAAGTGGGCATTGGATCATGTAGACCCTAAGTAAGGAATATTTCATGATATCCATAATGTCGTTATTGCTTCATTCTGTCTAGATGTCTTAGCTAGAGCTTATGCTTTGCCAACCCCCAAGCAGCTTATCTTGTCATATTTTTTCAATGAAAACCATGTTAAATTCAATTACGAAGAAGTGGTGAAATCATGGTTGGAAGACCCAACACTTGACATCCTCATTTCACTTCCAGCATATCTAATTTCTTGGTTCAGAGAACCCTTTTCCTTACTGTGCACTATGTTTTGTAGGTTATATGGTTTATCGAATTGTTCCTCATTCAAAGCACAATGGGTCCCTATGGAGAACCATATCCTGGTTACAGGTCATTCCTTCAACTGGGCACAAATTCTGTCATTCAATTTGTGGGAGGAAATTGAAAAATATGAGAAAACCCCTGAGAACCGTAAACCATCTTTCTATATGTCAGGGTTCGTAATGGATGCATTCTGTGCGTCCACTTCTTTCCCGCCCCTAAATTGGAATTGGACCGACCAATCTCCACCAGTTCATATATATTGTGTTGATATGTGGGACAACAATTTCATCCCTCACATTTATGAAATCTATGACCTATTTCTAAGGTCAATGTACTACAATATTTTTAAAGATGACGCTCCTACATTCTCTAAAAGTTCTAGGGAATTGATTTCAATGTTTGGCGATTGCTATGTAGGAGAATATTTCTCCTACATAAGGATTTGGGGCAGTAATATAGTCCACTTTATTCCTAAAATAGTTCCATACTGAATGGTCCTTCAAGAATTCACGTATTAGACTGTCATTGATGAGGTCTTACCCAAGTTGACCAAACATAAGAAGAAGGGCTAGCCGAAATTTCTTGTGAATCTTAGAAACCTTACGCTACAGAGTCCTGCTCATGCGTCTTTGGTGGATAAGGATATTTCTGTTATGAACATGGGGGAGACATTCAAAAGAATGCATGACTCAGTGGCATATTTGGTTGATCTATTTACTCATGACCACGTGAAATTTCAATACGTTCATGAAAATGATCCCAGTGATTCCATTTTTCAAGGAGCTACCAATTTTCAGGAGGCAATCGGTAAAATTACTGATCTAGAGACCACGTCCCATCTGTACCAGTATCAAAAGGATCTTAAGACAAGAATTCTTCGAGAAAGAGGAGATAAACTAAAAATAAAACAAGATCTTGAAAAGGAGAAGAAAGAACAAGATGCGAGAGAGGGTGCAACAATTTCTTTTGTTGCTCTTGTTGCTCAACCGAAGGACAAAGGAAAACATGTCCTTGAAGGCTCACCCATCTGTTGTATTATCACAATGGAAGATACACTGCAGAAAGGGGCAGAACTCAAAAGACAAAAGATTGAAGCAAGTTCTGAATAGGCTCAACTGGTGGAAACGCCCACAAAAGAAAAGCTCATGCCTTTGATCTCAATTGGAAAGAAAGAGCAGACAGATGTCCAAGACACTTCTTCAAAGAAGGTAATCTCTTTATTTTCATCTCATATTGAGATTGATGATCCAAACGTGGAACAAGACCTTGAGTTTGCTATAAGTATCATTTTGTCATCCATGTCAAATATGCAAAGCTTTCCCAGTGTGTTAGGTTCATCATCTTCCCAACATTATTTTTTCAAGGTAAATTTGTCATCAATAATGGGAGCTATTATTAGCATTCCCACTTTTTTAGTTAATTCACTTGTTGATACTTGTCCTACATCCCCAATTCCCAAGATGTTTGAGGACGACATTCCTTCTGTCTCTATGAATCTTTCTCAAAAGGAAGATGTGCCTATTTCTAATTCGTTTACATCACTCACCTTTATCTCTGCTTCAAGTCCTACAGATATTGCCCCCCTCAGCATAGAGATTCCTTTAAACCAAAGCCAAACTGATTCTTTGGTTACCATCCACCACCAGATCAATTCATCATCAGAAGTGATAATAGATTTTGGGGAAGATGCAGTGGTATCCAAGGGAAAATATTATTGGAGTAAAAAGGATAAAGCTGTGGTTAAAAGGGGAGCGAGAAAGCAAGAGAAGGCTCAGGAAAACATGGTCCTGCCCTTGGTTAGGTCATTTGGAAGGAAAACACAAGTGATATTCAAAAAGGGGTAGCGGACACAACAGCTTCCATGCCAGAGTTTTTGCTGGAGCTAATTTTAACTCGGTTTCACAATTAAGTTTGGCTCTTGGTGAAAAATAGAAGGAATTGCAGAAGTTCAAACAGGATTTAGGAGATGCAGAAAAGAGGCATGAATAGGAAATTGGCCAGTTGAAATGAGAACATGAAGACAGAGTGCAGCAATGGAAGATCAAAGCTAAAGAGTTGAAGCACCAAATAGAGAATGCAGAGGTTCTGAATCAACAACAAGCAAATCAAATTGATCTTGTCAATCAGCAGCTGAAAGATGCTCGTATAGCCTCAAAAGCCTCGTCTTTTCTAGATATGACACCTGAGGAGTTCAAACAAGTTCTCTATAAAGTACATGAAGAGTTTCGATAGGATTTGATATATTTGTATACTTGTTTTGATGAGATGCAAGGGTTGTATGACAAGTTTATCAAGCATTCTAAAATTGTTGAGGATCACCATGATCAGATAAGAAAAGCATCTACGGCTTTAGAGCAAGTAACAGGTTGGAAAAAGAATATTAAGGAAAGACTTGATGGCTTTCTAATCTTAGATAAGTTACAACTCAAAAGAACTGAAGTTTCCATTGATACATGGGAGGGTATCTACGATTCAATTGAAGGTTTAATCAATGTAGGAAAAATGGTTTGTGAAAAAAGGTGGTTGAGATTCAAAGAATTTGCTAACCTATTTGAGTTTTCCTGTTTTGGATCTTATCAATGAGGCACCTTCGCACCAACTTCATTTGGAACCAGTGGAAAAGCAGTTTGATGATTCGAAAGAGTTGATCCAACAAATCAGTCAGTTGATGGTGCAAGAAATTGAGAAATTCATGAAAGATCCCCATGCTTCAATAGTTCG
>LPNX010926766.1:0-17981 GCA_001517045.1 Pseudotsuga menziesii
CACTTTTCATTTTTGCATGAGAAGAAGAGAGAGCTGAGCAAGGAGGTCGAGACTGAGAAGAAGGGTACGATTTTCCAGAAGAGAGATCACACTGAAAATTGAGACAGCCATTTAATGTTTGCACAGAAACCGAGGTAGAGTACGGCCTTCATAAATGCTGTACGGGTTGCATTTATTGGCACTGAAACCGAGGTAGAGTACGGCCTATTGCTGCTGTACTGTTGCATTTATTTCTCAGCACGAGTTTCGAGGTACTTTCCTGCACAGAAATCGAGATCATTAAAGTCTGTACGGCTTGCATTGAATGCTATACGGACGGCATTAAATACAGCACAGAAATCGAGACTGTACGGTGCATTTATTGCTGGTACGGATTACTGTGTACGGTCTGCAATTTATTGGCACAGAAAACGAGGGTGTACGGCTGCTGTTTGCTGGGCACAAGTTTCCAGATTTTGGGATAAAGTCTGTGGTGGAGATAAGTTGTATTTCTACTGTATTTCTGTCCATTATTTTGCTGAAGAAAATAAAATATCTCTCTCTCTCTGACTGGTTTTCCCCGTGGGGGTTTTTCCAGGGCTGATTAGCCAAAAATCTCTGAGTCAAATTTATGGTGTGACTGTCTATTTGTTTTCAGCCTATTAGTATTTTACTGTGTGTTTAAAATTGTTCAGTAAATTTTTTTAAGTAGCTTTCAGCCTATGCAAAACCGGCTGAAGTGAAAAACACAAAATGTTCATTTAAACCAGCAAGCAGTAAAACTCAGTTTTCTACAGTGCAACTGCCTGTTGTGGTCTGCTTGTCGGTGTTGCTTGCCTCCTTGTGGCTGTCATCCACTGCTGTAGCATTCCCTGTGGCCACCATCCACTAATCTGAGGCTGCCACTGCTTGTGAGCTGTTTGGAGTCTGGACCTGTCGTGGGCTACTAGAAAGTAGCCATTCACTGTTGTGGGGGTTTTGTGGCTGCCCTTCACAGATGGGCACTTGTTGACTGTCTTCATGAATGTTTTGGTGCTGATCTTGGATAAGGATCAGTGTTGTTCCTATTATTGACTTGTCTCTGAGAGGCAAGATCTGATCTGAAAGTTGTTTCTGAGTATAAGGAAGGTTCTTCACAACGAGTAGAATATCATATCTGATTCTAATTTCGTTAATTAGTTTATTTTATTACTATTGCTGTCCTACTGTAACTTGTGATTTTATTTCAGTACTTTTAATTTAAAATTGCATTAAAGTTCAATTTCTTTTATTTTTTGTTAAAAAAACCCTAATTTTAACATTTGTTATTCGCAATTGTTTCTCTACCATTAGGGACTCTCCCTTGTGTTTAGGAGTTACCCGAAGAAGTTGAGGGGTTAGGTTGTGCTGATAATGGATCTAAACACTCTCATATGCTTACCTTCACTAGCACTGGCCTACAAAGCATTGCTTATCAAAGGGCTGCTAGTTTGAACGGTAACACGAGGAATGAATGCTCCAAATTGTCACGGGCAAACATCCTCTCCGTTTGGGCTAGTGCATGACAACCTTAGGATGTTTTCCCTAGGTACTAGCTGCTGATCTTGAAACTGATTTTTTGCAATAAACACAGAAAAAACAAGAGCAAACTCGTCTTGGATAGCGTGTAAACACTCACCAAGATGTTAGGAAAATATTGTTTTAATTTTGCTTGGTAGGAACCTACAGCATTAGCAAGGAAAATATGGAAAAAATAGAAAAAAAACCACTGAAGGACAGAGACTTTATCACGATAAATGGTCATTGAACTACAAATCGAATGCATAAAAAGAGAACATAATACCAACAAGAATGAAAGCTTGAAAATGAGCATTAATTGCACTTTAGGGAAAAAGTGCACTTTAAGTGAAATATTTAACCAGTGAGGGAAATTAATTATTTTGTGGAAAAAAGTGATACAGCAGCAAAGCGAGGCTTCAAAGTAAATAAGTTCTAGGTCTTTCAAATCCAGGCCAGCCAAAGCAAAATGGGGATTCCATCCCTTCCATATGTTGATTTTTTTTGCCTAAGTCACTAGGAAAAGGGGTTTTGAGTCACTTGGACTTTATATTAATGACTTGAGATGAGCATTAATTGCACTTTAGGGAAAAAGTGCACTTTAAGTGAAATATTTAACAAGTGAGTGAAATTAATTATTTTGTGGAGAAAAGTGATTTTAATCACAACCACTCATCTAGACAAATCTGAGCCCTAGGATTAGATGGTTTTTCATTCACCCTAATTTTTTCACCAAAATGAAAAGTTTCCAAGTGAAGAGGCACTTTTGCATTTTGAGAGAGAAGGAGAGTCATTTTCTGAGAAAGAGGAGAAAATACCAGCAGTAGGAATTTTTTCTCTTGGCACACATTTCGAGGAATGACAACAGCAAGAGAGGACACGCAAATCGAGTAAAGGACAGCAGCATTTGTTGCCAGTCCGTACGGTATGGTTTCAGTACAGCCAGCATGATTTTCGAGGAAGATTTCTGGGCACAATTTTTGAGAAAAAAATTCCTAGGAATGGACTTCAAGGCCCGTACAGACAGCCTGTACGATCTGTCCATATAGTGTCATGGAAATTGAGGCAGAAAACAGAAAATTTCTGAGATTGCATTTTTCTGTTTGGCACAGAAAACAAGGCAGAAAATTTTCATCCGGTTGAGATAAGCTGGTCTGAAAAAATTTCTGAGTATTGCTGTAATTTATTTTCCTGAAAATAAAAATTTCTCACAGGTTTTCCCACGAGGTAGGGGTTTTTCCTGGGTCATTGGACCAAAAATATTGTGTCTGAAATTTCATGGTTGAATGTGTTTATTTGCTGTTAGTGAAAATGTTGTAGAAGCTTTTCTTGTGTTTCCGTCCTATGTTGTTTATGAGAAAAATCTAATTTGCAGCAGTAAACAAATTGGGTTGGGCATTGAGTTGGAAACCGGGTTGGGAAAGTGCTGAAAAATCTACACCATAGTCAGTCAGTTTAACCATCAATCTCAAAAAGATGCCATGTTTAAGCTGTGAAGCATAAAAGTGTTGTATATCAAAATGATGTGATTCAGTTCATTTTTTTATTTCTTTTCAGGAAATACTCTTCATCGTAAATCATTACCAGCTAGGGATGAAAGTATTGGGACGTGGGATTTCCTATGCCTACGGGTATAACTGGAGCAGCAGTAATCTTGCATTGGTATATTTTCAATCCATTAAAAAAGCATAGCCGTATATCCACATATATTCACACACACACAGTGCTGTCCCCTAAAATTTAGGGATCTCTGCAGCTGACCCCAAAACTCATGCCCCATCCCCAAACCTTGGTGGTGCATTGTTTTTACATATTTTATGACTTTGCACCAAAACATCATTTAATTCCATGTGGTTGAATGACAGTAATAATGACTTGGGTAATCAGAGTACTAAAGATTTTAAATCACATTTCTATTGAAGTTTTACAAAATTTGTAATTCCTTACTGTTATTTTGTTTTATTGCTTTGAAGTTTACAACCTTTATATGATAATATTCAACCATCATCTGAAACTATAATTACTAAAATAGATGGATTAAGAGGAAGTTGATAGATAGATATAATATATTTCTGTCAAAATTCTCAAATACCATTGTTCTAGTTGAATCATGTCTCATACATGATGCGTATCGAATTTTTTACTATCTGTACAATGTCGCATACACATAAAAACTTATTTTACTTTATGATTCACCAACTGATTGACTTAACAAGAGATTCTCAAAATGATATGCTATAAAATAAAACATAAAAAACTGAAATCTATTTGAATTTCGAATAATTTCACATAGCATTAAAGGTTGAAAATACATGAATCGAAAATATTTATATTTAAATAATTAATAAATGATTTCAAGCTCGCAGATTGTGTTGAATGAAAAGGGGTTCGATTGTGTTATACAGATATGAAAAGGGGTTTGATCCTTCTGATATTGTCTGAAAATACCCTATTAAACTTGTCTCTGGTTCCTAAGTTCAAGGAAGGACATTAGATGGCTTCATTTCAATGCCAGCTTCTATCAGATATATGAAAAACCATAGTGGATCTAAGCTTTTTCAGAAAGTATGTCATTTTCTTCAAATTAAAAATTAAAATTTTAATTTAATGAGAAAAATAAAAATAAAAACATACAATGTATAACATAATCAAGGAAGAGTTTTAAATTCAAACATATATGAAGCATACCAGTCGAGTCATACTATCAAACTCCTTGACCACATCAGTAAAGTTCACTACATCTTCCTCATCAATTGCATTAGCCAAATCCTGAAAAAAAAACAAGTAATCTCTAGAGTTCAAAAACCAACAGAGACTATCTTATCTTTTTGTCACAGCTAAATATGTTGACACCATGTTCAGCCAAGTTTGCAGATAATGTTTTCTTTATAAATCAAGAAGTTAGAAAAGGTAAAAGGACTTACAGCTAGGAATTTGCACTCTCTGGTACCTGAAAACGTTGGATCAATTTCCTGCATTGAAAACCATAACACAATTGAAGAAAGAGTTCTCAATCGCTTCTCTCTCAAGTCCAGCTGATCAAGTAGCCATGCAGGCTTACAAGTTATACAGTAAATATCAAAAAGAGTGATTTAACAAGTTAGTGCTGAACCTGATATTTCTCAAGTGCGTTGTTTATTGCCACAACATCACCCTTGCAAATGTGGCATAAGCCAGCATTTAGAAGATAGCCCTTAACACTGTACTTGAGAAGATTATTATTGATTGACTGTCGTGCTACTTCTTCAAAAATTTCAATGGCCTTGGGGTATCTGCAAGTATTACAAACAAGAATTCAAATCAGAAAGAAAAACATTGCAAAAGGAATCAGGACGATCCAGTGCCTTTTGAATTAGGGTTCAAACTTCACAGGCTAGACAACCTGGCAGTTTACAATACAAATAAGCATAAGCACATTCTCCCAGTGGTATAGATATTCTGAAATGGTTTCAAAGAGTAAAATAGATGTCCCTCTGCACAGTTGAAACAAGAATCAGTGCAACCTTGCACATAGTAGACTCTCAGTGATGAAACTTTTTTTATGAGTTCTGGATTACTATGAAGGAGCAGGAAGAAGGAAAAAACCTAGCACCAGGACTAGGGTTAGAGTGCAATGGAGATAGGACGAAGGGAGGATGAGGATCATCCTCTATGAATAACCTCTCTAAGAACAAGATCCCATACAAAGACATGGCTACTCAAGATAATTCCAAGGATCAGACTGGTGGGGTCAAAATGAATCCAGACAAGGGGGGGGTATCTCCATTAGCACGAAACAAGAGAGTAAGGGAGGAAGAGAACCAAAATCAAGAAAAAGATGAGAAGAAAGGACACCTTAAGGAATGTAAGACGGCCAGATCATGGGGCAAGGATAAGAAGATCATAGAATTTCAAAGCAAGTTACAGGCCAAGGACAGATCAATCCTTTCCAATGATGGTGGCCTATGCCTTCAAATTTTTTTCCTAAGAAACCTCCTGAACCTCATTTCAAAAGGGAAAAGCATATGTCATGATTGTAGGCTGAGATGTAATCCAGGGTTTCACAATGATAAAGAGGATAGTGATAAGTTAGTGACAAAAGTGGAAAATCAATCTAAGGGAAGGAAGAAAAGAAAAACTGCAAGGTGTGTCAAAGAGGATATGTTGTTGGACATGGAAGAGGAAATGATGCAGGAGACTCTGCTAAAATACTCTCAACAGGCCTTCATAATGTGGTTTAGCAGATGGGGGCTTTCAGAAAAAGCCTTAAGAGGATCGATTGCAGCTGTTTGGGGAAAATCACTGGGATATGCTCCAAAAAACCACATAGGTTCAAGGGCTTTCAACATCTTCCTTTTCAAGGAACAGGATGGCAGAGATAAGATAAAAATTGGAGGGCCAGACTTCAACCTTCATCATGCCTCCATATCAGAGACTGAGGTCCTCGTTTCGACCCAGTTTGACAGCAAATCTCCAAGTTCTCGGTATGGACTAAACTTACCCACCTCTCCCTCGAACTCTGGAAACCTGTGATTCTACAAATGATGGGTGAAAGGCAGGGAGCCTTCCTAAACATAGACAAAAACTCCTTGGCAATGGAGAAAACAGCAGTTGTTAAGATATGTGTGGTAATACATCTAAATGACAAACTTCCTGAAGAGGTCTCATTGAAGTTTGGAACAATAATGCATTGTTAAGTCCTGGACTACATTAACATTCCCTCCCATTGTCAAATCTGCAGAGAATACTGACATTTGAGATATAATTACCCACACAGACTGTTTGAGGGTCGTAGAGAGAAGGAATATGAGATTGAGGAGTTCCATGAACAAGGTAAGAGCTACAATCCATAATCATGTCCAATACCGACATGTGGGCCATTCTTCCAATGTTCCAGAATCTGGGAAGTTTCCCCTTCTGGCTAATCCTTTGGTTCAAACTTCAACTGGAGCCCCAAGGATCTCCAGATTGAAGAAATAGGAAGAGTTCTAAAAAGGTCAAAGCAAGACCCAATCTTCAACATTCGATTAGAGAAAATGACGAGAAAGCCTTCCTTAAAGAAAGGAATTTATGAGACCCCCAGGCAGATCATTACAGATATTGTGGGGTAAGATAGCAAATCTGTGGTCCTATCACCCAGCTTGACAAAATCTAAAGATCCTAGGGGACCTCCACAAAACCTCTGTGAAAAGAATAATAGATGATTTAACCACTTCATCTCATTCTGGTCAATCTTCAAGTAATACCCCTACTTATTGTTATCCACTAAGTTGCACTTTAGGTGGATTTCCAGTGAGCAGTCAAAGACTTGAACAATTCAATTGTTCATCAATGTGTTCAGAAATTCATCAGGCCAATCAGCGGCCTTTTTTATTTTTTTTACATGTCCATACCCTGCGGGGAAATTGTAATAAATGACTTAGCATGATGAAATTATATAAAAGGTTTGGCTTTACTAAGACCTAGTCATCAATACTTTACTCTAGGGTGTTTTTTCCTTGAGAATTATACGTCGTTTTTTAATGACTTATAATTTTCGAGTTTTTCACCCACTCCTCCAAAGCTAGAGTAAATGTCTTGGTGGTTAGACCTTAGGAGGTTATTAAAACCTATGTGTCAATATATATTACCATGCTAACCATTGTTTTTGAGTCATATGAACATGTACTAAGTCTCCCATAGGCTTTTTTTAATTTCCAGAAAATATAAATGTTCCCGTTTTTCTAGGCTTATTTTTAATAAGTTAATTAAAAATATTCAAAAGTGCATAAAAGTGTGGTCTAGGGGCAAAATTTTCCATGGGGGTGCTCATTTTCTAACTCAAAGCACCCACTTAACCCCGAAACCCACTTTCCTAAGTTTTCGAGTAATTATTTATCTCTAAAATTAATTATTACTCGAAAATGGTAAAAAAGACCCAAAAAAATAGATGAAATGAAAAATTCGGCAACTCATAAAATAAAAGAAACATGCCGAAATTGAAATTTGTGAGTTGACGAAGTAAAGTGGAAACATTCCTAAGGTTTCTAAAACACTTTGGAGTGTTTTTCTCGGCAAATATAGGCAAGTCGATTTTGCTACATCAAGTGGAGCACATCTCTCAAGAAAATGATGGAAATTTGTGAGGATAATAGCAAGTGTTGAGTTATGAATTAGCAGTTGGCATATTTTTTGTCTTTTCCATCCCATGCCAACTCAAGTAAAGCACTCTCTCTTGGGCAAGTGCACCACCCTCTCTTGGTCATAGTTTTTATATAAGCAAGGCATTGCTCCCTTATTTGAGGGAAGCATTGAACCTTTGCTCTTTTAATTTTGCTTGATCATTTGATCACATGTTAATGAAATATTTTTGAAAGGCTTTGAAGGCCAGATGTTGTGCAACCGTCCCCTTTGATGTGCTTTTGGTCAATGTTTTGAGGTGATGTCCAGCTAGTCATTAATTACTTTGCAATAATTGTTGACTTATCCAGCTTAGAGGGTTATTCCAAAACACATAGAATAAGCATTCATTGTCTTTGATTTGCTTATTAATGCTATATTAATTAGAGATAATGAAGCAGCAAGTGTATTCAGTTGTACTAATGCCCTTCTAATCTTTGTTAATTACGCATTCTGGATTTAATCTCTTTTGGCAAGTGTTTGTGATAGTGCAGGATAGGCGACTGAAGGAGGAAGTTGAACTCAAGTTGCTTCTTCATCCATCTTCAGTTTTTCTTGTTTCATTTCATTTAACTTGGTTGGGTTGCAGGCACATCCGGTCTTCTTTTCTTTCAAAACTAGAGCTGGTTCCCATTTCTTCTACCTTCAAAAAACTTCAAATTTCTTGGCTACCGGTCTTTTTAATTTTCAGATCTCACTTTATTCTTAAAGTTAAATCTTATTTCAGATCTGATATATATGTTTAGATCCCAATTTTAAAGCATATTTTTGTAGATCTAACATAGATAGCTTCTCAATTTTCAAGTAATCTAATAGTAAATTTTAAAGATTTGAATAAAAAGTTAGTATATTAATTTTTCATTGACATCTAGCAGAATTTAAAGTGCTTTAATTGGCTGCCCCAACAGGCAAGCCAAGATCCCAAGGAAAGCTTGCTTTCCTTGGTTCCTTTACTTGTTTTTATCATAGTTTAACTTAGGAGCCTCTGGCAAAAGTTTGAACTTTTAGACCATAAAGAGCACCCTGGACGCTCCTACTTTCTTCTAATAAAATTATCCAATAAATTGTAAGCTTAGTGATCCTATTTTTCAAAGGATCACAAACATTTCTGATCTTGTAACAATTAATAATAAAAAGAGCAAGTGGGCTACACAGCATCCACACCCCATCCCCCCTGGGGGGATTCGCAGTGTCTCTTTTCTTGGAGTGATTTTTCTAGTTTTCTTGTAGTTCTTAATTAACACAAACACAATCATCTTAACAGGATGTATACTTTTTTAAAAGTAAGTTTAGTTTAAAGTTATTTTAAATTTATTATTTTTTGTAAAGAACACTAACCCACTACGATTTTTCCTAGTACCGAAAGGGAAAAAAAATCATAGTGTAGTAATTAGTCTCATAAGTTTATTTATATTTACACAAGCACACAATCCGTCTTAGAAGGGTTGTATCGTTTTGTACTTTTCTTTTCTTTTTTAATTGGAACAAACATTTGCTTCTTCCATGTATGCTCTACCCCTCACAGCTTTGTCTGACTCTTGGGGATATCAAAAACAAAAGTGTGCATTAATTAAGTACTCACAATTAATTTAGTCAACTCACATTAATAAAATTAACATCCCCTAAAGCTTGGCAGTTTGAAGCTTTGAGTGGAGTTGGCCTCTCTGGAGGGTTGGCAATTATATGGAAACACAAAGGTCAGGCTATATTCCATGAATCTTGGATACAAAATGTTCTTTCAGATGGTGGAAGGTGAAGATTTCAAATGGTCAGTGGTCAAACATATGGAAGCTCAAAGCTTCTCTAAAAATCCAATGTTTTTACATGGCTGGCTTTGAGCAACTCCATCCTAACATGGGGCAATCTATAGAAAAATGTATAGCAAGGGCCAGGAAGGTGTCAACTATTTGAAGAAGACACAAACAATCTCCTCTTTCTTCATATTCTACCTTTTCACAAAGTAGGTATGGAGTGCAATTGGAGGATTACCAATGACAACCTCAAAATCGAAAGGGACAAATCTGAATCAGGCTCTAGGAAATTGGATTTGTGGGAAAGAAAAGGATATGCAAGCTCTTCGTCTAGTAGTTTTATGGTCAATATGGAAAGTGTTACCTCCCAAACTAGTATGTGTGATTGATGTCCCAAAGAAGCAAGCTATCAGAGGGTAACTCAAAAGGAAAGGCCAATGTCACCACACCAATCCACTTCGTGCTTCCTATTGGTTCTTCTCCAACTCATGGAGGGTACCCTAAGAGAGGATTACTAGGGCAAAGACAATGAGGAGCAAGGTGAGGCAAAGAGACTAGTGTCAATCCACCAAGCACAAATGGAGTCAAAGAAGTACGATCTAAGAGGGCCTTGTTTCATATGCAACTAAGGGGGAAAGATCAAATGATTGATTAAACCCTACTTTGTGAAGTGCAAAAATACACTAGACTTTACAAGAGAAGGGATTGAATGAAGTATCCACTTCATTTTTAGCTTTGGGGTGCACCAAACACGCAAAAGATCAATATTACACCCTTTGAATTAAGAATGAATGCAAAAATTAATACACGTATGTACACAGAGATCAATATTACAGCCTTTGAATTAAGAATGAAAGCAAAAATTAATACACATATGTGCACAGATACAAAGGAAAATATGATAAGCATAAACCCTTCTCCTTCCAATGTGGTACCAATATCCTTCTATGGCTTCTATCCCAAAAACATAGAAGAGCTAGCAATACTTCCAGCCTTTGATAGATCCAAACAAGATTAAATGCCACATATCAACAAGAATGATGTATCAATTAAGCTCCAAGAAGAGGAACCTCCAAAAGTCCAACCATATTTTACAATGAAGAAGCCTCCTTATATAGGCTCATGAAGCAAGAAAGGCGGCTAGCCAAGTGTTGAAATCATGCATGAGAGAGTGTGCCAAGAGAGGATAGACAAGTGTGCGAGATTGTGAGCTCTTGGGATCCACTTGTTAGAAGTCAAGAGAACTAGGGGTGCACCCATCATAGAATAGGCCACACGGAATGGTAAATCATCCCTAAATCAAGGGATTGTATCCCCCAACAAAGATCCAAAAATTCAGGGATTCTAGCTCCCAGAATAGAGGGATTACGCCTCCAGGAGGTGTGCCCAACATAAATCAGGGAATTAGAGATATAAATCCCAAAAATCAGGGAAACCTATCTCCAGAATCCAAAAAACAATGCATTATGTCTCCAAGGGGTGCACAGTGGATTAGGTCACCAAGCGGTGCATCTAGCATAGTTTGCACGGTTTTATGGATCTAAATGGAGTGCACCCACGAGTTTTTAAGGAGGGGGCGTTCCACATAGTACATCCATCCCAACAACAATACAACATGATAAATTTGCTACAAGGGGATCTAGGCCATGTGCAACTGATTATATTGTGTCTGGATCTGGAATCTGAATGAAGTCATCATTGTCATCTGCCAAATAACCCTCATACAATATGAGAGGTAACAGATCGAACAGAACAGCATCATTTTTCAAGGGAAGTTCATCCCCTTAAGCGTATATCATAAGATGAAAGTCAGCCATGCTGAAAGCCTGGAAGTTAAAAAGGGAAAAAAAACTTGCATACTAAAAGCTCCCATAAGAGATATGGCAAAGTTTCAAGATTATTTGGAGCAGTGAGGAGAAATCCAGGGCAGAGCAGGGTAGGCAGAGCCGGACAAAGGATGGCTCTGATTTCAACTTTCAGGACAATACAAAAACTTGACTCAGGATTGAAATAGGCAGGGGTACCTACAACCAAGTAGAGTTAAGGGAAGCAAACATTCTGGTCACTCTACCTTCGGTAAAGAGTGTCCCTGATATGGAGATTCATTGGGACTCCCAAGTAATCAAAGGCTAGCTGAATGGGTCAACGCAGGTAAACTCCATCCTCATCTTCAAGAGAGCATGAAGAAGATTAGAGATACTCAATCCAGATTTGACCAAATTTATTTTGTTCACATCTATAGGGAGCTTAATACAGAAGCAGATTCACTAGCTAAGGCATCTGTGAATCTAGAAGAGCGCAAACTAGAAACAAAAGGAGAACCTGGTAGCCACTCTACCAGGTATATTTTCTAAATCCATTTTACTTTATTTTCCTCTTATACCTATAAGGACACATTTTGCCTCATTTTGTAAGCTTCAGCTCCACTTCAGACTATCAAAAACTCTTTCTGAATACCAGGCATTCATGTCAATCAAAATCTGCTCATTTTATAAACTAGATAAAAATAATTGAGTTTTTTCCAAGGGAAAAAATAAAAAGAATGATAATAACAGTGTTTAAGCTATTCTCCATAGTATACTATGTTAAAATATATGTAGCTAATACTTCAAATGCATCAGCAGAGAAACCTACAACTACAGGGATTTCTGTCTCAGATTATATTGAAGTTGGTCATCAGTTAATTATTACTCAAGAACCATTTTTTGTTGCTTTAGGTGTGGAACAGCCTCCTAGAATCTCTACTTTGTATGAGATCGAGGAGTTATACACACACACACACACACACAAGCAAGTATCTGGTTGGAACAACCTGACTTAAATTAAGCACGAGAGATGTCTGATGAACATAATAATATTGGCAAGAAATAAACTTTTGGCAGGATTAGGGAAACTTAACAGTGCCCATGATCATATTCAATCATAGAAGGAGAATATACTTAAATGGTTCTGGCTAAACAATGGACAGGAAGGGTACATCACAAATCATAAATATACCATATCAAATTTGCAATACATATCAAACAGTTTTCTAATGGCAAGCAGAGTTAAATGCTTTTGTTAAAAACATTACAACTGAAAACTGAAAATTGAAAATTTCCCATTCAAGTGGAAAGCCTATGGTCACTCATCATCCCACAGCAAAGGTAAGTATGAAACTAATATTTGTGTCAGAAATCTCTCTTTCATAACTTACTGTTCAAGCTGGGCTGCAAACTGTGCAACTTTAAGTTGGCATTGGTTAGCTGTACTAGTAACTTCTTCACCTCGAAAGAGGTCTGCAGCACGTTCAAAATATTCCATAGCCAATTCCAAATTTTCCTCTGTCTCATATAGGTCACCAATCTCCTACAGAAAAAAATATATATTCTAGATTTAATAAGCAGCTTTATCAAGAACGAATGATACTGAAGACATGTGACAGGTGTTTTTGCTCTGAACCCAAGCATTGCGAAGAAATAGTAGGTAGCGAAAGTCATTTCAGCGATGAAGGGGATCTGCATCTTACGTAGGCAATACGGAAACTGTGATACATATCTTAGAACTTATTCTAAGCACATTTTTGTGGTAGAACAATAAACAATCCATTTGTTGAGACATGGATAACATTTAATAAATAAGTCATATAAATTCCACTACATATATTTCATTACCTTGCAATGTTTTGCAGCCATGGACAATCTTCCTATCTCCATAAAGAGATTAACCGCCAAATTTAAGCATCTCACAGCCTCTGCAAAATATAAATCAGTAAAATCAAAACTGGCAACCATTCAATAGAAGCAAAATTATTTGTCCAAATTACGAAGAGTTAATCCCAAATACTGCAATCTATAATTGATAAACCTTTACTGACAAAAATTTAAATTTCTTATTAAGAAAAAGAACAATAGAGAGGAACGGTTCCCGTGCAACAGAGTAATATACTAATAACGTACAAAATGAAGACTTAAACCAGAATTGTTGAAGCATTGACCAAGTCCATGCAGGCAAGGCAATCTTGATAGGAAAGCAGTTGGCGCTTAGATTCATATAAGAAAAACCCCCAACATGTTTGCCTATGTTGGTTTGTCATTACTTCCAGGATATCTCATCCAAGATGAGCCTTATGGACACCCTAATCTGCCCCACTGTTCTTTATGGATCAGAGATTTGGGGACCATCCCTACTTGAGTCAAATTGGGCTTCAGCTGAGAGAGTCCAGATCCTTCTTCTTCGACGCGTTATCAGATGCAAACAGACAGTACCGCAGCACATCATCCTAGCAGAGTTTGGGGCTCAACCCTTTCACCTTGAGACAGCTTTCAGATTGGTTTCCCTCTTGCATCGTGTTTGGGGCTTTGCAAACTCGTTAAAGGGTCATGACAGGTATCCGTATCTGACAGTTTGCTCTTCTGAGGCTATTGCTTGTTCCACGCACCCAGGTAGAGCCAAATGTTGGTTCATAGGAGTCTCCGACCTTCTCGACTCAGTAGGCATTCAGATTGATCGTCTTCCTCTGCTCCGGTACTCTGTAGATGCCCCCAGCCACCGTTTACCTACCAGACAGACGCTGAACAAGATCATCAGAGAGGATATCTACAGACAATTCGTCCGGATTACCTGGGTCAATCCTCCGAGAGGGTCGCACCCAAAGATGGCCTTTTACGCTGAGAACTTCTTGGAGATAAGAGACAGGTTCATTGTCCAGCCCAAATACACGTTCCGTCATTGGATGCATGCTCTTCGCATCCCTCTTAGACAATTCAGAGTGGGATCCCATAGACTTCGGGTAGAGACAGATCACCAAATTGAAAGACTAGACAGGATCTACCAAGTATGTCATCTACAGGAAGTGGAAAACAAGATGCACTTTATTTTTAGATGCCCCATCTACTACAAGATCAGAGGGCATTTCCATTGCTTGTTCAGAGGCCCTCAGACCCTAGCAGACTTTTTCCGGTATCCTGACTAGAGATGCTTAGCACTATATATGCAAGAGATTCTTAGGTTCCGAGCAAATATTCTCCAGCCTCCCATCAAACCAGACACCATGCAGAAGACCATGGAATTTTTTAGCATGCTCCCACCATCCATGGGTACCAAGAGACCAACCGACACGGATACTGAACCAGTTTCTAGATCTGCGGCATTGTACCTCATCCCTCGAGATCCCAGTAGTTGACCCATACCAGATCTCCCCCTGAGAGATGAACTAGGTCCTCCAGACCCCGACATCATACAAGACCTTCCCAGCGGCATCCCAGGGGACTACCTGCACCCCGTACCAGCTCCTCCTCGGGCCAGTAGACCTTGTTGAACTTCCTTTAGTCTTCCTCACTCAGCCTCGGATGTTAGGAGTAATAGACCCCTTGCCGCCCCGGGATCCAGAATCCCATGGCGAAGTTCTGGATTTGTGGCTGCAGCCGGAGCTTTATCAAAATTCAGCTTAGCTCGCATTGTGTTCACTTTTACTTTCTGCATTGTATTTCTTTCTTTTGAAGGGAGACCTTTCGGTCCTCCGCACTTGTACAGACATCTTTGTAACCAGCAGTCCCGTTGACCTATTTTGTGGTCATTAGTTGGACATTAATAAAATTATCTTATCTTATCTAGCTGTCCCCCTATGTTGGTTAGTTTCTAACTGTCCCTCGTATTTGATCAGTCGAAGCATGTCAGATGAACACACGTGTAGCTCATTGAGGCTTTCATTCTTGAGGAAAAGAAAGATTAACGAGAAGCAACCTTCATCTCAAAAATAAAGCACATGATGTCCAACTGGAAAACAAGAACATCTTCAAAGATGACATAGAGAGAGAAAAGATTCCTTTGTCAATTAATTTCACCACTGTAAATATATAATACAACTCCCAGCATACTAGCCTGAGCCAGCTTTCAGTAAGCAAATTATTCTGGTAGCAATGGTAACAACATTTTAATGGTAAATTAGTAATCTTTATTCTTGCTACATCTTCAAATTCTTAGGCATCTCTTATACAGTAAAATTTCAGTTTCTTCATTCTAGTTCACTATTAATCATGCCAGTTCATTAAGTTAAAACGCTTTGCACATACAGTGTATCAACATAAAAAACCAGACAAATTCAGTACCTGTGGCTTAAATTGACACAAAACATGAAAAAATAAGACTAAAAGGCTGTTGAGAAAAGCCCATGTCCTAAGATAGGCCCTAGGTGCTGGGTATTGATATCCATCAAAATAATTGGAAAATTGCTTAAATAAGTGCTACCAATAACCACTACAAGAAGTCTGAATTTAATAAGGTGGGACACTGGAAACAATTGCTTAATTAAGAGTCACCAATAACCACTCAAAGAAGAAGCCTACATTTAATAAAGTATGACACTGGAAACCATTTATTATATAAATTCCATATCCTCTTTAAAAGCACAGTCCCATCTCTTCTCCAGAAATCCCTTTTAGCACTTCTTTGTCATTTATGGACATCAATACAATGTTCCTCTCTTGGATATGGCTCCCTTATCTTTATTGAGAAACGCCCTTTTCAAACCCATTTCTAAAATGCCTCGTCCAAGATACACTTCTTAGTCACAATCATCAAGGTATGGGGGACTAGTTTGCCTCAGACTGCCTAAGCTAGGACAAAGGGAGTCCGAACCCTTCTTTGGTGCATCATCTACTGCAAACAGACAATTCCCCAACCCATAGTCCAGGGGAGGCTTGGATCATATTCTTTACACCTCAAGTCCATTTTCAGACTGATCTCTTTCCTTAGTAGAGTCTGAATTTTTGAGAACTCGCCTTCTGACAAGGATCAATACTCGTATCTTGCAATTTGTTTGGCTGAGGCCATTGCCATCTCATCAAACCATCTTCGCCCCATTTAGATACTCTTCAATGGCTCCAGGGCACGTCTTACCATCTAAACATTAGTTAGGAAAATGGTATATTAGGAGAACGATATAAAATGTTGTGTACAGGGGATATCATGATGGATGTCCTCCGACATAAGTAAATACAAGCAGAGATGAAAAGCATTAAAATCTCTTCTAGATAACATTATAGATGGAACATTATATGTCCAAATGAAAGCAAATAAAAGTGTCAGAAACAACTGCAGATGTTTGGCATTTAAACCAAAAACCAAAATAAAGTGAAATTGGGGAGGAGGTCAATCAAAGGTGATATCAAGGATTATTGGTAAGGAGGAAATTCAAGTGTAGCCAGCTAAAGTTACGACTCGGTCTTGTGTTCCAGTCTACTATTGATTCTTTTTTGTTTTGTAACCATGGTCTTCCATCTTGGATTTTGCTTTGTGGTTCCTTAGAAAATGCTCTACACCAATGGTTGTTTGTCCTCGGAAGTTGGCCCTATCCTTTTGTCAGTTAAGATTCCCTTTTTCATCTTTTAAAGCATACACGGCACTAAGAAACAGCTGTAGGTCTCAATACTAACAAACTGAAACTTCAGCATTTTTTGGATTTGACAGTGTCAGCTGTGGGTGGGAATATCATAGATAACAATAACAAAAAATTGAGTCAAAAGAAGAAATTCTAACTGAATACAATTAAAACTAGTTAATTTTTGCAGCATGATTATCATATGTACAACAAAAAGAAAAATCAATATAGATAGCAACAACTTACAGTAGTTGCATATAATAAAAGTTTGTATCAATGATAAATGTTAAGAGGGCATATTATTACAAAATAGAAATCGTATAGTGAGAGATTTTAGTTATAATTAAATGAAAGAAAAATAAAGGTGTCTTTTTCCAGTTATATATTTACATCCCCAACCATATTAAATATACAACGTGCTAACAGGATACTGAAATAATTGTCTTCCATGCTATCATATTGAAAGGCCACATAAAGGGCATACATTGTGAACTTTACATGAAATATATAAACTAAAACAAAAACACTTAAAGCATCTAGAGCTTGTAGTGAACCTTGGTTGTTAGTCTTTTTGTAGCAGTTAGCTGCATCCACATATGCTGATGCTCCCTCATGCTTGCTTTCCAGCTATAAGGAATAGCAACATTAAAACAACATTTGACACCAAAGTTTAGAAATAAAACATTCAAAATGTCAAGTCAATCAGTTAGACATTTTGCTAAGCAAACCTTTAAATGGCAATTTGCTAGCTTGATATATGTTGATCCAGCTTTGTCCCCTGAAACATGCAAATAGTTGTCTGCATTAAGATTCCTCCAAGGCATATATCTATGAGCATTTATAGTCTTCCCTTACTTTATTAACGATTCTTAAAAAATCTGAAATCCCCTTTAGTATATTAAACAAATGAAATTAATACATAATTGATTCAAGATTCCCTTCAAATTCCCTAGCATAGACTTAACTGAGGGTTATATGCGCATTCCCATAATATGCTAAAAACATCAATTATTAATGTGAACCAAGAAATAAATACTTCTGGAACTCAAAAATTATAAGAACTCTCAGTTTGGAAATGTGAAATGGAGTGGCCTTTCCGGGTACTCTTGGATTCACATACTGTTGAAAAACTGAGTTTAACTGATTGCTGGTTTAATGAACAATTTTATGAGTTTCACTTCAGCCGGTTTTGCATAGGCTTGAAGCTACTTATAAAA
>LPNX010926766.1:26113-43354 GCA_001517045.1 Pseudotsuga menziesii
CCACTTTAGGCCTTAACACCTGTTGATTTTCCTAGGCAACATCGAGAGCCATTCTCTTAGAGAATGGGGACATCTGGTCAAGGACAAGGATGTGGAACCAGTCGAGCACTCGAGGAACTCAGCCTTGAGCTAAGTAGCCATTTTGTTGAATGGGGACATCTGGGCAAGGACCACGATGTGGAACCAATCAAGCAATAGGGGAACTCAACCTTGAGCTGAGTAGCCATTAAGTTGAATGGGGACATCTAGTCAAGGACCAAGATGTGGAACCAATCCAGCACTGGAGGAACTCAGCCTTGAGCTAAGTAGCCATTCTGTTGAATGGGGACATCTGGTCAAGGACCAAGATGTGGAACCAGTCCAGCACTGGGAGAACTCAACCTTGAGCTGAGTAGCCATTCTTTTGAATGGAGGCACCTAGTCAGTGACCAAGACATCACTATAAGTCCTAGACCGGGTTTGGGCATGTAAGGTACTCCTATCCTCGATCTGTGGGCTTTGTGACCTTCTCCAAGGATTAGCTACCCTTGGTTAAAACACCTAGTACCCAATCTTGGTGGCACGAGGAGTGTGAGATAAAAGCATTAGAAATTCTCACTATTTATGATGATGTACTTTGAGTGGGTATGAAGAACCCCTATGACCACTTGTTTTGACCACAGGGCACTTGAAGAAGGCTAAAAGGTAAAAGTCAAAAGGTAAAAGAATAAAATCACATTATTTTATTCTTTTGAGTTTTTGGTCCACTTCCAAGTGACAAAAAGGCTATAAAAGAAGATCAACTCCAATTCAATTCTACACACTCATGATCATCATTCAACTGCTCCTTAGGTGATTTTCCCTGGAAGAGAGAGAAGATCTTTGTCTTTGGTTTATGCCCTAGCATGGAGGTTTCTTCTAGCTAGGGCATCTCCATCCTTCATCAACAATTAACAACAGCAAACCCTAAACAGCTAGGGTATTCTCTCTTCTCTTTCACAGCCACCAAAGGCAGATCTAGGGCATCCTTCTTTCAGCAGCAGCAACCCTTGGGTATCACCATCCTCCTCGCGGCTAAACTGGTGCAGATGAAGATATTCACGCGCAGCCCTTCTCCTAGTTTGGGTCAGCCCTAAACTGACCACACTAACCTCCATCTGCCTCATCAAATTCACGGGCAGGCAGAACAAAGCTTGGGCAGCAACACTGAACCCTCGGGCAGGTACAGCAGACTCCGGGCAGCCAATGTTTTGATCCGGGCTACCTGCCTTACCTCACGAGAAGGCAGATCTTCTCCTCGGGCAATCTCCTAACTTGGGCATCTGCCCACAGAAGTGACGGGCAGCATAGGTTCTTCACGGGCAGCCTGTTTTACACTCCAGGCAGCCTGCCTAGACCCGTGGGAAGCAGTAACTCTTCATGGAAAGCCTGCTAGCAGGCTACCATTACTTCCGGGCAGCTCTGTTCAGTCTCGGGCATATACAGTCTGTCTAGACAGACTTTGGGCAGCCCTAATCTATAACGGGCAGCCCTCAGGATTCTCGGGAAGGGCTCAGGCAGAAGGAAAAAGGTCACGGGCAGCAGTATAGAAGCTCGAGCAGACTCAGGAAGGTCCAGGCAGGTCTCGGTCAAGCCTAACAGACCTCGGGCAGCCTGCAAACCTTCTCAGGCAGGCACAGGAATCTCAGGCAGCTTGCTGTTCGTCTCGGCCAGGTATGTTACTCATCCGGGCAGCTTCAGAAATACTCTTGGGCAGCCACAGAAACATTCAGGCAGCAGGAATAAAATCTGGGCTGCCTCTTGTCAATCTCTGGGCAGCAGCAGAAGAGGATTGGGCAGACAATTTGGCAGTAGGAGAGAGGAAATTGGGCAGAAAGCCCTAATCTGATTTTTCTATGTAATTTATTCTTGGTCAAATTCTAGGGTTTGACATTCTCATTCATCTCAGAATTCTGAGATCTTTCCTTATTGCTGCATCAAACTCAGTCATCTCATTTAAGGGATGAAAATGCTTTTGGGGCTTTTGTCCTTAAAAGATTTCCCCGTAAAAAACATCTTGTGTTCATGTGTGTGATGTTTTGATTTATCTACTGCACTTGTCTTATTGTTATCTTACAGTCTGCAAAATTTTAAGAATACATGCTAATGCTAAAATTCAACAACACCACCACAATTCTCTTGGTGCAATTTTGCTATTGTATGAACTTTGCATCAAAGAGTACTACATCTACTGCTTTGACATGTAATGAGCACTCTATTTATGTGTCCAAAAGCATTTGTTCAAGGTGAAATGACATAAAGATGTGAAATATTTTAACTAGCACACATGTTCCTCCACTGCTATGTAATACTATGTTTGGCATCAATAAAGTGCCGCAATCCATCCATTTGATTATATTTATGTGTATGAGTTTAGGACAGAATAGAAGAGGTTGGATTTCATTTTAACTAGGTCCATATGGATGAATGGTGGAATAGACATTAAAGAAAACATATGCCTAATATTGATGAATACATGCATACATACATCAGTTTCATGAGGATCACAGGCTAGTAATATATGTACATTTAGATATGCATGCATGCCATATACACACACATACATGTATGTACCATTGCATACCTTGTTTTCATTAAATACTATCAAATATCATGACATTTACATATGCAATTTATGTTTTATGTATGTATGTACCACTAAAAAATTTGCATATCCTCACTTCATAAATGAACAAAAGAGAAACATTACAGTGCAATGTGGATTGAAACACTCAAGTGCAATGTGGATTGAAACAACTAGTGCAATGTGGATTGAAACACTCTTGACTGCAAAGGGAATAGAGAATCATTTGGGTTGTAGGCTGTTGAAAATGTAGTTTAATACAGACCATGTTAAAAACATACATGTTTAGTCTAGGCACTTTTTTATTCTGTGATCAAATTTCATAATAGGTTCAATTATGTGGGCACATTCATATAATTAATATATGTATGTGTGTGTGTACATTGAATACATAAACTATAGTTCACAAATTTCTTAAAAGTCCTGATTATTCCCCTCTTTAAACTCTAATAATGTCAATGACTTTAAACAGTCATCCATTTCTGCTTCTGATTATTTTTCCTCACTAGGATACAGAACTAGCAATAGAACTTCATCATTCCATGTTACTATGTAACAGACATAGTCAGAATAAAAAGTCGTTCTTGATGCTTACTTGATATCATGTAATTTCTTCAGCAAACCTCAAACAAAAGTGCAACTTACAAGATTTTGCAAGCTTGTAGGAATTGCCAGCCTTCTCATATAACTCTGCAGCATCATCATATTTAGAACCAAAAATTGACCATCCTTGCATCTTCTTGTCAGCCTTTTTCTCGAACTCATATCCCTTGGCTTCTTGGTCTGCCATATCACTTATTTTGTCTTCAATAAGATGCTTAAGCTATGTTTGACCTCCTCAGTCCTACAAACAACTGTCACAAAGTAAACCGCACATATTTATTTTCATCAAAGTATTCTTCAATTATCCAAGCATACAAAGAACCAAACATTTCGATCAACCCCTTAGATATCAAAACATTGCCTGCATATTGCTGTACACATTTTATCTGCATCACAGATTAACAAATATCATCTAGATTACCATCAACATGGATAACAAAACATGATTTTTTCCACAACAACCTAAGCACGACATTATGTAAAAGACCTTAACAGAAAAATCAATACCTCATAGATAAGAAGTCAAGTATTTACTTTAAAGCCTTACCTGTAAAACTTGACACATGGACCATTCGACAGATCATTCATATTCGAACCTATTCACAGAAATAGGAGCACAAGCAAACCACCCTGCGTTACCCCCTATTTTGTATGGGTGCCCACGTGTGATTTTAATCACTCTTGAAGAGGGGGTGACACCATTTTGATGCCAATTTGATGATGCTCTGAAGTATCTAAGCAGTTCTGGGCACATTTTTGTCAAATCTGAGCCCAAACAGCCTCATTTGACTGTCAAAAAAGGACATAAAAAGGGCTCATACACAAACCTGGGTACTTTAAGGCAGTTCTGGGCAGAAATAGCGTTCAAATGTCTTATAGCAGCCACTGAAAAAGATGAACAGTAGGCTTTATGAAAATTGGGTTTAGTCAGAACTTCTGAAGGTTGAAGTGACATATATCCCAATTTTGGGCATAAACAGTGGTAAAAACCTCATCCCTGTTACGTCCCTTCCAGATATACTAGAGCGAGGGGTTTACTTTTTATTTTAAAGGCCAAGTTTTAGGGGCTCTTTTTCTTTTCATGTGGTTCATGGCACCGGAGATCGGTGCTCTGCGTCCACAGATAACCCCTCGGTTTTCCGCAAGGAATGTGGGAAGGTCGGATATTGCCGTTGTGAAGGTGGCTCAACGAGAGCATCTAGTATATGCCCATTTAAGGGCTCAACATGTCACTTACAATGAATTGAACCTGGGTGGGAAGGGTAACAGTCATTCCTCATAACCACCCAAGATACATCCAATCAACAAGTTTTTGGGGCTATATTATGTAGAGTGTTGATTTTGGGGCTAAAAACACCTCATCAAGTCATGGCAGGTCCTCTTGGTTTTCATTCTAGGAAGTGCTGGCTTAATGGCATTGTCAACTATCGCTCAATGGGCAAAAGTCCCTAGGCCATTTGAGCCCTGGGTTGGTTTTCGGTGCTTCTTGGGAAGGATCCATTAGGACATTACCGCACTCATATTTTGCATTGTAGATAAGATAAGATAAGATAATTTTATTAATGTCCGCTAATGACCACAAAGTAGGTCAACGGGACTGTCGGTTACAATGATATGTCATGCAAGTGGGAGGATCGAATGATCTCCCTTAACAGAAATACAATATAAGCAATGAAAAGGAAGTAAAAAGTACAAGGCAAGCTAAGCTAAGCTATAGTATGGGGGAGCTTCTGTTCCAAATCCACCTCCGTAACCCTGCACAGGGACGAAGGAGTTCAGGTGGACAAGATTCGGGAGCCCCAGTGACCAACAAGGGTCTGGTACTCCTAACATCCGAGGCTGAAAGAAGAAAACTGAGGGAAATGTAAAAGTGTCTACTGCCCCGAATCTGGTCTGGTGGGCTCCGAGCGCTCTCTAGAGTGATGTCAGCAAGGTCTAGAGGGTCCCAAGCGCCTCTCGGAGGGAGGTCTGGTCTAGAGCTGTCACTCAGATCCCGTGGGTCAAGAGCCCACAGCCCTTACTGGTCTGGTAGCCAAGTCAATGTCGAGGTCAGTAGATCTCTTGATGCCCCTGGAAGAAGGTAGCACGTTGAAGAATGTCGTGATCTGTTGCATGGTGTCTGGTATGGTAGGAGGCTGAAGGGTTTGTTCACGAAGCCTGAGGGATTCTTGCATGAAAAGTGCAAGACATTTCTGATCTGTATATCTGAGGAAAGCTACTAGAGTTTGGGGCCCCCTGAACAAGCAGTAGAAGCGTCCTCTAATCTCATAGTAGTAAGGACACCTGAAGATAAAATGTGATTCGATTTCCACTTCCTGTGGATGGCATAGATGGCAGACCCTATCTGATCTATCAATTTGTTGGTCTGACTCTACCCAGAGTCTATGTGATCCAACTCTGAACCGTCTGAGAGGGATCCGAAGGGCGTGCATCCAATGGCGAAACGTATACTAGGGCCGAACAATGAGCCCGTCCCTGATCTCTAGGAAATGTTCGGCATAGAAGGCCATTTTAGGGCGCAATCCTCCTGGGGGATTAGTCCACGTAGTCTGGACGAACTGCTTGTAAATATCCTCTCTGATGATCTTGTTTAACTCTTGTCGGATAGGCAAAAGGTGCCCGAGGGCATCCAAAGAGTACTGGAATGGGGGAAGACGATCTAACTGGATCCCTACTGAAGCAAGAAGGTTCGAGACCCCTGTGAGCTAACATTTGGCCTTGCCTGGGCGAGTATCCTGGGCAATAGTCTGAGCAGAGCAGTATGCTAGATAAGGGTACTTGTCTCGACCCTTTGATGAGTCAGCTAGCCCTCGTATCCAGTGCAAGAAGGAAACCAATCTGAAACTGCCTCGAGGCGGAAGGGTTGGGCTCCAAATTCAGCGAGGATGATGTGTTGCAGCACTGTCTGCTTACATCTGATGATACGATGGAGAAGAAGGATCTAGACTCTTTCTGCCGATGCCCAATCTAACCCGAGTAGGGAGGGACCCCAGATCTCTAATCCATATAGAACAGTAGGATGGATCAAAGCATTCAACAGGTCCATCTTGGAAGAGATAAGCTGGAAATGGTGATGAAAACATTGTCTCTCGAGTGTGGCTAGGGACCCGTACCCTTTGTTGATTCGAGGCTAGAGAGCTAGTCGTAGACTGAAGCGAGGACCAAAGAACTGTACCCCTAAATAAGTGTAGGTGTCGGTGATCTCAACTTCCTCCCCTTTGAATAAGAAGCGATAGTCTGAAGTTTTCTTGACCCCGTTGAAGATCATCACCTTTGTTTTGCTCAAATTCACAGTCAATTTTCGGAGTTCACAGAACAGGGCTAGGGCATCAAGTTGTCTCTACAGTCCTTCTAGGGAAGAAGATAAGAGTACAATGTCATCTACGAAGAGTAGGATGGAGATCAAGACTTGATGGAGGAGGCATCCATCTGTTTCCTGGGTATGCTCACAAAGGAAGGTCTCCAACTCGTCGATGTAGATCCCAAACAAGGTGGGGGAGAGTGGAAGAGTTGTCATACACAGTTTAGCACACCTCATTTTGCCCACTTGGGCCTCCTGTTTTGAAGGTAAACCTTTGGTCTCCAAACTCTTGATGCCATTCCTTAAAGAAGAAGCCTACATTGTTAAAAAGGACGACGTTGAGAGACAAGCATCTGTTGGGGTTAGTCGAGGCATGACGCCACCTTTTTGACTCACCTTGCACTTGGAGGAGCCTAATTTCACATTTTTATTGTTATTTTATGTCATTTCGTGGTTTAGTCCCCAAGTTTGTGGGTGCACTAACCTAAAATTTTATATTTTGTCATTAACTTGTAGGCTCAATTTTGTGAAAGGTTGAGGGTTGTCTCATATAAATAAGACATCCTCACCTCATTTGAAAATCATGGACAAGGGTTCAAATTGTGTATTATTTTCTTTTCTTACTGGTTTATGAGAGCATTTGAAGTTGGGTGCGCTTCAATTTGGATGTCTTTTTCTCTTGCATGAATGGTGAATGGAAGGATTTTTAGGGTTTGATAGTCACATGCTACGTGGAAGTTAAGAATAGTTGTGATAACTCATGCTCAAGGGTGACCTAAGGTGCATCTCCTTGCTCATTCCTTGATTAATGTTGGTAAATTTATCTCATAACCCTAGTTTAAAATCATTCTTGAAGTGTTTTCAACTAAGGTAGGGTTTTGTTTGCTAGCATTTTGTCTACTTGCTTGAGGAGACCTTCCTATCAAGGAGCTCTCCATAATGTTATTGGGCTTGGAATTCTCTATTTTCCCTTATTAGATCTTTGCTACCTAACCCTAAAAGGTTGTTAGCTTTGCCCTAATTGCAAGCAGTGGAAACCATCTTGAGAGGAGGGACGTTAGCCTCAATCTCTCATAGACCTAGGGTTTGAGACAAGAATCTAATACCCTATCCTTCAACTCTCTTCCTTTTTATCAAATTTTACATGTTTTATTTTATTTAATGCATAGAAATGTTTTAATATTGGAAAAAGCCCTCAAATCTAAATAAATTCAAAACTCCAAAAAAAAACAATGAAATTGTTTTTATGATTGCACCAAGAGGCGCTCTACAGCCCAGTATGGGGGAGATCTTGTAATGTGATATAACGTTACTAACGTTTGTAACATGTCGGCAAAAAATAATAGTGATAGTGATAGTGAATATTATGGGAGAGATCTTGTAACGTGATGTAACATTAGTAACGTTTGTAACATGTCGGCAAAATATAATAGTGATAGTGAATATTATGGGAGAGATTTTGTAACATAAAATAAAAAATAATATAACTTTCGTTATTTTTATTAATAAAAAATAAATTTTCTAAGAGGCCAAAATAAATGTCGGCCACAAAAACAATCTAATATGGGGGAGATGTTGTAATCTTCCTACCTAACAAAACAATAAAAAAGTAAATATTTAATTATCCATAAAAACAAAATATGTGGTTCAAGAAAAAAACACAAAATTGAATTATCCGCAAAAAAATGTTGGCCTTACACATGGTTTTAAGTGCACATGTGCAAGGCATTCTAAACAAACCATGGTTTTATTGTGCATGGTTTAGGAGGCTTTGCACATGGTTTTTAAACCATGTGCAAGGCCTCCTAAACAACCCATGGTTTTATTGTACATGGTTTAGGAGGGCCTTGCAAATGGTTTTAAGACCATGTGCAAGGCCTTCTAAACAACCCATGGTTGTAGGAGGGCCTTGCATATGGTTTTAAAACCATGTGTGGAGAAATGATGCAATGTTCGTTTTCCTAACAAAATAAAAAATAATAAAAAATATTATATGTCGGCCATATATAATATTAAATATTAATAATAAAAATATTATATGTGGACCTTAAATAAAAAGATGTGTCTTTTGGTTTGAATCAAATCAATGGATACCTAAGAAGAGGTTTGCACCTCGAGAGATTTGATCCATCTCGACGCTTGATAGAGCCTAGGATTTGGATCTACGCCGGTACACCTTAAAATTTCGACCTTTGGTTTTAGCCACAAACCCTAAAGGGCATCCTCATTCGAGGAAGTGCATTGGAATCCATGAAACCCTCGTAAATCATGAATCAAAGGGTGTTTGGTATTTATATTTTATCCTCGAAGATTGCCTTACTCCAATTGTCCTCCTTCCCTTGAGGGGTGCACTTTTTGGAGTGCCTACCTTAAGAAGTGTTACATTGCCTTGGGAAACGTGAAATTGCCACAAATGACATAATTTTATTTGATAAAGTGAATAACACAATTTATAAAAGATTCTTGTGTCTAGATTTGATATTGTTTGACTTCAATAAGGCACTAATCATGGCTATTAAGGTTTCTTGAAAGGTATTGGTGTCTTGTTGGTGGTTACAGGTATCTTTCATAGATTAGGGTCTCCCCCTAGTTTTGGAGTTACCCAAAGTGTTGAGAGATTAAACTGTGGTGGCATTGGGTTTAACTCTCTCTCAAGCTTACTTTCAATAGCACCAAGTATACATTGCCTTGATTTGCAAAGGGCCGCTAGTTTGAGCCAAAATAATCCCCATACCTTGTATCAGCGACAAATCCTCTCTTCTTGCTGGTATGTGGTTTCTAGGTTTGAAAATAAGCCTCATTAGAAAATCTGGGTGGTTTTGGAGGTCATACCAGTGTCAGATGTTGAAACTTGACATCTTGAGCAACAGCAGCCTCAAAATCAGTCCTCTGTGCCGTGACTGATAGGAGTTTTCAGCCTTCTTTCACTGTTTGAGAGGTTTCTGGAGGTTCAGAAGTAGGCTACTAGGCATTGGAGCCATTATTCTGAGTTAGAAAAGTCTGTTCACATGTTATAGCCAGGGCGTTCTCTTGTGACTCCATTTTGCCCTAGGGATTGGCACTAGTCTTCATGGTTCTCCTATCATCTATTCTATAAAATAATGCCTCACATTTTGCTAAGGCTAACTCATCAAATCACCTTGTGCCCTCATTGCCATAGCCTAGCAATCCTATCTAGGGAACCCCCCCCCCCCAGGGGGGGAATAGANACAAAAAATGCGGAGAGGTGGTTATCAAGGTGACAGTGGGTAACAACTCTAAATTATAGTTGGCCTAGCCGTGTTCTTTGGGGGGTTAACTATACCTGCTAGTTCATGCTGTAACACCTGCATGACTAAAAACAGATAGATGCAAGTAAAATATCTGTGAACAATAAAGATAAAGATGCATTGTCAATCCCTCACCTAATTCAAGCAATGCTCAATAGGAAAACAACATTTATTCCAGGACCTTTCTTCCATTGAACTCAAGAGCATTATAGCTAAAAAGGAAAAAAAACATAAAAAAGAAAAGAAATCCATAGCACTATTTCTGTATATATCTCAATTCTTTAACATAATAAGATGTACTTATCCATCATAAAATAAACCAAAAACAAAAGCAAACAAAAAACTGAATTTAAAATGAGTTTAACTTCCTTTGAGACCTGCAGCGTTGGCTCTTTAATCCTAGAACACTAATAAGAGTGATTAGGCCCAACCGTTTTACAAGATAAAAGTTAAAACAATTCAATGGACACACTTAACTAGCAAAAGATGGAAATGATTTGAGAGTGAAATTGATGTTAGAAATGTTGACTAAGGAAACAAACAGAGAATATTCATTGGGAACCAAGGGATGTAAGTGTTAAAGTGCTTACTTTTAAATAGAATTAGGCAAATCAAGAACAGCCACAAATGATAGAAATGGTGGTGCAAGGCCATTAACATGGAATGGAGTCTGATTTTATTTGATCCTAAAGCACATTTTCTAAGGCAATCAATATACAAAACTACCAGGTTTAAAGTACAAAAATAACCTTGAAGACCCTGACAGCGGGAGGAAGGATGGCAGCGCTAACCGAGGGTTTTACATCACTGTATTATGGCTCTATCCGTAGCCATGGCCGGGTTTTTTGGATCCTCTCTGGCCTTCCCTGAGTTTTTGCGGCTATCCAACCACTCAAGCTCTCTAGGGTTCTCTTGGGTCACGCTTTATTTCCTTTATCCCGGTCATGCTGTGATTTTTTCTGGTAGGGTTTCACGGTGTCTTTATTGGATCCTTGCTTTGTATTTTCGCTCTGTCACTCCAGTTTCTATGTGGCTCTGGGTATTTTCCTTTCTTTGTATCCTAGGTTTTCTGTGTTCTTCCCCTTTTGACCCCTTTGCTTTACCGAGTTTCTTTTTTGTTTTTATTGTAGCTACTGGTCTTTGTTTCTACGCTGGTTTCCGGTGCTGCGGGTGACGTCTTGGAGTCCCTCCCCTGTCAAAGGGGACTAGTACCAACCAAGTGAAAAAGTGGGAATTTTCTATTTGTCTGAAGTAGCCTGGTTACGGGGTTTCTGTGTTGATCCCGAGCTATCAGCCTGCATGGATTTTACGTCGCCCGTTTTGGCTTTTTGGTCTGCTCCCGTCATCCTTCAAAGTTGACTTTTGGGGTTTGTTTTGCCTCACCGCGTTTTTAGGGTCTCGTCCTTTTCGTCGTAGGTCGCTATGGTTTTCTGATTGTGCCCTTGTCCTCTTCCTCTTTTCACGGTTTTTTATTATTGCTCCTTGTTGGGTGTTCTTCATGGTGACATAGGTGTGGGGGGGTTGATTTCTCACGGTCTTGGGCTGACTCTTTTTCTTCTAACCTATCTCCCGGGCAAAGGTATATTATCTTCCCATTCTCTGTTTGGGGAAGCTCTTTCGGATCCCTAATCATGGGTTTTGATTTTCCTTAACAACCTTGTCGATCAATAGGGTTTCTTGTTGTATTTGGCATGTGGGTTTTTGGTCTCTGCTCAGTACTGTGTGTGAGTTCTGTTGTTTTTATCTGTCATTAGTGGTTTCGACAATGTTTGTTTTCGGCTGTGTGGGTTCCGACTATGTTGACTCCGACAGAGGGGAATTCTGGTATTATCCTTTCTGTGGGTAGTGGTTGACTTTCCATGTTTCTCTCCATGGATGACAAGTTAGCCCTGACTCGTCACCGCCGTAAGCGAAATGCAAAAAGCATGAAGACTTTGGAAGGGAAATTTCGCTTCGTGCTTGGCCATGATGTCTACATGGAGCGTGTGCAGTCTCTGTGCTCTCGGGCTTTGGTTGGCAGGTTGGAATACGTCCATATGAATAAGAAATCTTGGGTGGACTGGGCTCAGGAGCACTGGAAGCCTCTTATCACATATATCCCGACTATTAGCCTGCTCGCCAATAGATGGATTGTATTCGTATTCCTTGAAGCTGACCATGCCTCGGTTATTTTGAACTCTACATGGAGAGTGGGACTAGGGTCTCTGGTCTTGGGTAGGTGGCATGCCCACTTCGATCCTCTGAAAGAAAGAGTGACTAAGCGCCATCTGTGGGTTCTATTACCCTCTCTTCCTTTCCCCCTCTGGCACAAGAGTATCTTGGAAGGCATCGCTAACACTGTGGGTCGCTTTGTAGTGGTGGATGAGGATTTTCACCTCTCGTTTGACAAAAGGTTAGCAAGGGTGCTTGTGGAGATGGATGTTTCTCATAAATTGCCGACGAAGGTAGAGATCCTTTGTAAAGAGAGGCTACTGGTTCAGAAGTTGGATTATCTCTATGTCCCTTTCCGTTGCAGCAGGTACCATGAAACGAGTCACCTACGAAGGACTTGTCCTCGGCTCGTGAATGCTCAATCTATCTCAAGCAAAGGTGGCTCTCCTGTCTCGTGCAGCCCCTCCTCAGAACACTTGCCAGCTCATCCAAAAACCGGTATTTACTCTCAGTCTCTATCCCTCTTTGAAGATTTTTCGAGTTCTATGCTTGAGGCCATTAATGATTTGGATAATGGGCGGTCTTTGGTTTCTTCTCTCGCCTGTACTGCTTTGATGAACTCCCCTCTAGTATCTGGTGCTCCCTTCGCCTCAACCCCTCTCGACAACACTACGGTACCCCTTTCAGCATTATCAAACCCTTCTCCCTCACTACCCCTCTCTTCTCCTGACTCTTTACACTTTCCCCCTGTACCTCCCCCTTACTTCTCTTGCGGACTTCCCGCCCCTTCCTTCAAAGAACACTCCCCCCTCACTTAACACCAAGCTACCTAGCCCCGTTTCATCTCCTTCCTTTTCTGATCCTACTCTACAAAAATCTTTATCGATCTTTTTTGCCAAAATGCCCACTTCACCTTCGACCATCCATTTAAATTCTATCCGCTTTGAAAACGTGACTGTTAGAAAGAAGAAAAAGGATCCTCGTGCACCAGCAGTTAGTTTGTCTTTGGACTCACCTCCTTACACTGCACTCTCTGTCCATATCAAAAATGCAGCCAAGGGGAACCCTCCTCGAGGACTTAGAGCTATGTCTTCACCCCCCTCGAGTTCCTTGATGAAGATTCTGTCCCTGGACGTTAGAGGTCTAGGAGGCAAGACCAAACTCTGTAGCCTTCGCACACTTTTTCGATCTATTGCTCCTGATATGATTCTCCTCCAGGAGACCATGTGTAGCTCCCTTCCCGCTCTCTTGGCTTTCTCCAAGATCCTGCCCAATTGGGAATTCTGTGCAACCGATGCTTCTCGCCTCTCTGGTGGCCTTCTTACCGCTTGGAACCCTCTTATGGTCAGATGTTGTGCTTTTGAGACTGTAGGGGGCATCCTTGTCAAGGCATCCTTTTGCGGGGTGGCTCCCTCTATTTCCATCCTCAATTGCTATGGTCCTTATCGGCATAGAGAGATTTTCTGGGATAGGATCCGTTCTGGGGTTTACTCTCTATCCCTAACCTGATTTTGGGTAGTGATCTCAACTTGACTCTTTCTGCCTCCAAATCCTGGGGCTCTAAGGCTATCCTTGACCCTCTGGATACTCATTTCAGACTCATGTTTGACTCTGTGAATCTTGTTGATGTTGCCCCTCCTGATTCGGGACCCACTTGGAGAAATGGGTGTGTTGGGGATGCTGGGATCAACAAAAGACTTGATCGCTTCTTAATTTCCTCCTCACTGCTCCTTGCACTCAATCTTCACCGTGTTTGGGTCATTCCATCAGATATCTCTGATCATTTCTCGATTTGCTTCGAATGGAATAAACTGGCTGGATCCGTTACCTATCCCTTTAAGTTCAATAGATCATGGCTTTCTGATTCCGTCTTTAAACTTTGGGTTCCTAAGTTATGGCGTAATCTTTCTCCTTCATCCCCTGAAAATGCGCTTGATCACCTCTCCCACAAGCTTTGATTATTAAAAAAAGAGGTTAAGGTCTGGACCAAAGAAAAGATGGTTTCTCTTGAGTCTGATTCTCTAAAGATTGACAAGGACATTGGTGATCTCCTCTCGAATTCCTCATCTGGCATCCTCTCCATGGAAGAGCAGAACAACTTAAACCTTCTCCGATCTAAGAAAAAGAAGTTGTTGGACCATTACCTACTCACCTGGCAGCTAAAAAGTAGGGCTAAGTGGGCTTTATTGGGTGATTCCAATACTAAGTTTTTCCATTCTCTAGCCTCCGGAAGAAGAAACCAAAATGCTATCTGGTCTCTAGAGGATAGTGATGGGAATTGTTTTGATGATGAGGATGCGCTGAAGATGCTGGGCTTTAACCATTTCTCTCAGGTTTTCAGTGATGATAAACAAACTTGCCTACTTGCACAACTCAAAGTTGTCATGCTTTTCCCCTCTACGATTCCTCCTGAGGAGGCTCACTGTCTTGTTGACTCTATCATGTTATCGAAGATTGAGGGTGCTCTTAAATCTTTCAAAAAGGACAGGAGTCCAGGCCCTGATGGATGGCCTGTGGAGTTTTTCCTGCACTTTTTTGAGTTACTGGGGAAGGAGTTACTTGATGCGGTTGGCTTTGTCAGAATTTCTGGTGACATTACCCCTTCCATTAACGCCACCTTCCTGGCTTTAATACCCAAAAAGGCTAAGCCTGTCACCTTCCTGGATTTTCAACCTATTTCTTTATGTAATCTGGTATACAAGTTGATCTCTAAGGTCATTGCTGTTAGATTGAAGCCTTTCCTAGACATGCACATATCCAGTGAACAGTTCAGGTTCCTTACGAATAGGTAGATTGTTGAGCCTATTGGCATCACTCAGGAGACCCTTCACTCTATTAAGATTAAGAATACTTGTGCTCTCATCCTCAAATTGGATCTGGTAAAGGCATTTGACAGGGTTAACTGGTCATACATCAGGCTTATATTAATCTAAATTGGGGTCCCTCTCCTAGGAGTTAATTGGATTATGGGCTGCCTCACCTCAACAAATTTTGTCGTCTTGATTAATGATGCACCATCTAAATTTTTCAAAGCTTCCAGAGGTATCAGACAAGGCTATCCCCTCTCCCCGCTGCTTTTCATTCTTGTGAATGAAGGGCTCAGTATTTTGATCAATGATGCAAGGATGAATGGTCTTATCAAAGGTATTAAAATTTCCTCTTCACTTGCTCTTACCCACCTTCTCTTTGTGGATGATGTCATTCTCCTTGGTACTGGAACGCTAAGGGAATGGATGGCTTTTGAAGTTATTCTCAGCACTTCCTGTAAAGCCTCCGGGATGTGTATAAGTATGGAAAAGTTGGTCTTCCTTTTCAATAATGTTGATGACGATATCCTACATAACATCTCCCGTTTTATGCCTTATAAGATGGATCCTCTCTCTACGGGCTTTAAGTACCTTGGATATTTTCTCAAGCCCTTGGGCTATAAGACTAATGATTGGTATTGGTTACTTCAGAAGTTTGAAAAGAGGATACCACATTGGTCTTATAAATTCCTCTCTCTCAAAGGTCGTCTGGTACTTGTTCAAGCGGTACTTTCCAGTCTCCCGGTCTATTGGTTTGGGTTGGCCCCTATACCTAAATCGGTCATAAACAAGCTCAGAAGCCTTACTTTCGCTTTTTTATGGGGCTCCACAGCTGATAAGTGCAAATATCATCTAGTGAGTTCAGAGCACCTTGCTTGGCCAAAAACTTCTGGTGGCTCGGGCATCAAAAATTTCCTTTGGTTCAGCATTGCATTAAGAGCAAAGAATTTATGGATGGTCCTGCATAATAATGGTCTGTGGCATCAGGTTCTTATAAGCAAGTATTTGAAGAACATTTCTATTGTGTCTTGGCTCAGGAAGAAAAACTTCTCCACTCGACATGTTTCAGTGTTCTGGAAAGGCTTCATCCACACTCTTCCTTAGATAGGAAAGTTCCTTGCCTGGCATGTGGGGAATGGCATGGACATACAACTGGGTATCGACCCGATCATTAGTGTACAACGCTATACTAAGCTACACTTTGACTTCAAAGATTATCTTGAGGACTTGGGCATATCTACACTTACCCAAGCTCAAAATGTTTTGCCTGGACAACACTCCTATTGGTACATAGTTAATGATCTTAATATTGCTGGCGATTGGAAAGTTCTCTGGGAGGAATTCACGAGCAATTTGGAAGGAGCTCATATCAGACTCAATTCATGCTCCGACCGATTGGTATGGGACTATAACCATGTTGATGGTTCTGTTACTGCAAATTTGATCTATGACAGTATTGTATATGCCTCCTCTCCTCCGATTGGATGTACCCTGCTCGCTCTAGTATGGTCTGGTATTATGCCATTGAAAATAAGCCGTTTCATTTGGCTGACTCTGGAAAATAAGATCCTGACCTAGGATAACTTACAAAAACGTGGGTGGATCGATCCTGGATGCTGTGCTCTCTGTGGCCTGGGCGAAGACAGTGTGCAGCACCTCTTTATCACTTGCTCTTATTGGAAGAATGTCATTGTATATCTGAGTGATATATATCACTTTCTTCCTCCACAGAACTCAGACAATCTCAGCTCCTGGACTGCTAATTTCTCCAAGCACTCTATCATCTGCTTCCTTCCATTTTATGCAATCTGGGGTGTCTGGAAAGAGAGGAATCGAGCTATCTTTGATGGGAAAAAACCTTCCTCATGTGTATTTTTCAGCATATCATATATCTCTCTCAATTATATAAGCCTGTTGTTTTAAAGGTGAAAAAACCGAGAGCAATTGGTGCTGGACCTGTTCTCATCCTCCCATATGGTTTTTTTGATGGAGCTGCTGCTAGTGGTTTTGGTGGAGCTGGTTTTTGTCTTTTCCTGAATGAGTCCCATTAATTAGAGTTTGCTTTGGGGACTAGAAATTGCACTAACACTAAAGCAGAATTGATTGCCCCTTGGGCACTCTTGAATGTTACTCAGTCTATGGGCTTACCAAAATTGAATATCTTTGGTGACTCTGCAGTCATTATTGGCTGGGCAAAGGGCAGCAAGAGATGAGTCTTCTTGTATCCAAACACCAATGACTAAGTGCAGGAAGTTTCAAGGCTGATTGCCCCTTGGGCACTCTTGAATGTTACTCAGTCTATGGGCTTACCAAAATTGAATATCTTTGGTGACTCTGCAGTCATTATTGGCTGGGCGAAGGGCACATCTGCCTTGAAACCTCCTGCACTCAGTCATTGGTGTTTGGATCAAGGTTACTTGGAAGCGGAAGCGGAAGCGGGAAGCGGGTGCGGAAGCGGAAGCGGGAAGCGCCTTTTTCAAAAGAATCCGGTTAGGAAGCGTTTTCGGA
>LPNX010926766.1:44214-122983 GCA_001517045.1 Pseudotsuga menziesii
TGGAATCGATTTAGGAAGCGTTTTTTTGGCGATTCGGAAGCTCGGTTCCTAGTCGATTCCTGGCGATTCCTAATTCGGGCAGGGAGCGTTTTATAGACAGAGGAATCGCGATTCCTAAAACGATTCCGGGACGGAATCGTTTTAGGAATCGCGATTCCTAGTCGATTCCTAGGCGATTCCTTTGGAATCGCGATTCTGGAGCGGGTTCGAAGGGGGGGGGGACGATTCCCCGCAACCCTGGTTTGGATACAAGAAGACTCATCTCTTGCTTCCACCACCTCTCCTTTAGCCATATTTTCCGTGAACACAACCAGACTGCAGATCGTCTATCAAAATCTGCCCTTACTTCTCCAGGTTGTGGTATATTCTCAGAATTTATTGATGGCCATTTGGCCTCTCAGGATACATTTCAGCTCTTTTGAGCTTGGTGCAGAAGCTTTGCTTCTTTATTCATGATGCACCTCTTTGATGTTTTGGAGCGGGCACATCTTGATAGCGACCCTGCAGCTGCTGTATTCACGAAAAATTTTGGACTATTGAGATAGTCATCACTCCTTTTGGATTTCGGATATTTGCTTGGATTGTGCTCTTGCTTGACCTCCCCCTCGGCCAGCCCTTATGAATAGGGACTCATTCTTGGAATAGACTGACTATGAGCTCCTTGCTGACATTATTTGTATGTATCCCTTCAAGGGAAGGCACATTAGATGCCCTTTGATTCAGTTTAATGAATATCAAGGACAGGCTTTTTTCTTCCAGAAAAAAAAGTGCAAAAATAACCCAGGACTCATTTTTCATAGGGCAGTACAAACCTCAAAGAAATACAATTTGGAGGTGTAAAAATGATTAATGTTTGTCCTCAACATTTGAATTCTACACTTTGCCTAGTAAAGCACCATTGCATTTTTTATTCAGGAAATAAAGTTCCATTCTGATTTGTGCAAGGAACAAGAAGCTGCAGGTTAATTTGCAATTTGCATCTATATTCTAAAGTGAGCTCTCTGGATGGACAAAATAAGATTATAAAATATCACCCATATGAGAAACATCAAAAATTACAGTCCCCATGCTCATTACACTTCAGGCTAAAACCTGGCGTGAAGTAGGCATTAACTAATCTGATTTAGGCACAAGGGGCATAATATTTTAAGCCCTAATCGAGTATTTCTAGCATTCTTGTGTGAAGAATGTTGTGTTAGGAAGTTAAGATGTGCTTTATCTCTAAAAATAATCTTCAAGATTATTTCCATCTTCAAAAAATATCTTATCCTTAGTTTTCCAATTAAGGCACCACTTTGCACTATATTCACTCTTATGTAATATCAAAGAGTTTACAATGTGTGTAGAGCTCAGAATGCTTTTGTTCTCACATCCATCTCTTGATTTTGTTTTCATTACAAATTCAAATCAAACCAACATTAAAAAAAAACAATGTTAACCATGATATCTGGGCTTAATAACTGGACCATAAATTCAACCAGAATTTTCACAAATGAAGCACAAGTTCCAAGGCAACAGTAGCCTGGTGGGCTAGCTCGAGAGGTGGAGTCCTCTGACCTTCATACAGGAGGTCTAAGAGTCGATCCCCTGGGCTGGCTACCTCTGTTGCATGCCTCGCTCAATGTCCCTGCCAGGTTAGGCACCATAATCAACACCGATAGGTTTACACTAGGTAACATCTGCATAATGCAGGGAAGTTCCCAAGGGTTTCACCATGGCATTTACCGTGAAACAAAAAATGTTCCAAGTAGATTTACTAGAAAAACCTTGGTAGCAAAATAAACCAATCTAGAAAATTAAAAAGGGAAGAGCAGTTCAAGAAAGCCACAAGGTAGACAAATACTTATGAAGCATTTTCCCTAGCGTGATGGGGTCCCTTCCTTGTGTTTATAGAAGATATGAAGGATGATTCATAGCAACTATCATTGATTAAGAAAAGATGTGAATGATAATTCACGATGACCATTGTTGATTAGGAAAAGATGGATCAGGAAGAGTGACTACGGTTTAAATAATAAAGGATCCGGAAGAGTCACCATGGCTTAAAAAAATAAATCGATGTAGTCTAGTGACCATCAAACTTAAAATCATAGTGCCCTTGTTTGGTATGGCCTTAGAGCCAAGCCCCACGGAGGTGGCATTCCCATGTTTCATAAATAATTCTTGTTAAGCTTTGTGACATCTTCTTTCTGTTTAGAATTGGCAAAACTCAGGATTTAAATGTAATTCCCTTTTTATTAAGCACCCACAATCTTGTAGCGGCTTCAGAAACTTGCACTGATCATTTACAAGCTATTCATGATCAAGATCATTTTTCTTCTACTTTTCCTCCTTCATTTACAGCAAGTAAAACTTAGGGTTTAATGTTGGTCAGCAAGCAGTTGTTATATGCGGCAATCCGACAGTTCCTAGAGATGTCCCAGAAGGATTAATGGTCCAAAGGTTGTGGAATTTTAGGGAGCATTTTAGTCAAGGCTCAAGAAAGGTTAGGGGACTAAGGATTGCCTCTAATAATTACAAAAGAAAAAGAAATAAATTAAATTTCGCTTTTTCAAAAGCGCCTGTAAAGATCTTTAAGCAACAGCTCCGCATAACTTTAATCATTTTCACAGAAATTCTCAACTGGAAATTATGGATGACCAGAATGAGCCCTAATTTTAATTTTTCCCGTCAATTACTATTCAAAGATGGGAACATCCGCATTTTCTGTCTCGTGCATTCTTTTAAGAATAAACAATTCGAACGGTATTTTCAGATCTGTGATGAACCTGATCAAAATCAAGGGCATGCAGTTCACTTGAAGAAAAAATCGAATAGTTTTGACTTCATTCTACATTGTTTAACCCTTGATTAGCACTTCACGGACCTAATTTGGCTTTATAATGGTTATAGGAAACCCCATACTGAGAATTTATTCTGCAGAATTAGAGTAGTCAAGCATTATTTTGAAATCTGTGCAGAAAACTTACCAGAGATGTTGAGGATAAAGCGATCTTTGCGAAGGATCCGCAGTCGCGAGCGTCCACCCTTCGAATCTCTTCCGATCAATGAAATGTATAGCGTGTTTTGATACTGTGTAAATATGGAAATGTGAGGGCTGGGCGCCGTCGATTCACCGATCAACGGTGAGTAACATGACACGTCGGATTGTGTCGTAAGCTAAAGTTGGACAGTGGACAGCCGTCGGATTGGTAATTGGACGGTTCCTAGAGATGTTCTAGAAAGGATGTCAGCCAGGTTTTTTTGAGAGCGTTTCGTCACGGCAACGAAGGCTCGGGGAATAACTTTTGCGTATAAAAGTACTTCCAAAACATATTCGGAGCGGGGTCGAATCACGTGGGAGTCTAGGACTCCCCTCCGTTATATGGATGTGGATGTAAAGATAGTTAAATTTGATTTATATGTGGTTAAACTGTTGAATTAAATTATAATTTTTTTGGGTTGATTTTTAATCAGCGTAGATCCAAATCCTAGGCTCTATTAAGCGCTGAGAGGGATCAATCTCTCAGGTGCAAACCTCTTCTTAGGTTTCCATTGATTTAATTTCATAATATTTTTATTATTAATATTTAATATTATTTATGGCTGACATATAATATTTTTTATTATTTTTTATTTTGTTAGGAACAAACATTACAACATTTCTCCATACATGGTTTTAAAACCACATGCAAGGCCCTCCTACAACCATGGGTTGTTTAGGAGGCCTTCCACGTAGTCTTAAAACCATTTGCAAGGCCCACGTAAACCATGTACAATAAAACCATGGGTTGTTTATGAGGCCTTGCAGATGGTTTTAAAACCATGTGCAAGGCCCTCCTAAACCATGTACAATAAAACCATGGGTTGCACATGGTTTTAAAACCATGTGCAAGGCCAACATTTTTTTGAGGATAATTCAATTTGTTATTTTTTATTATTTTGTTAGGTAGAAACATTACAACATCTCCCCCATATTGTGTTTTTTCGTGACCCACATTTTTTTTACGGATATTAAATTTTTACTTTTTTATTGTTTTGTTAGGTAGGATGATTACAACATCTCCCCCATATTAGATTTTTTTTTGCCGACATTTATTTTGGCCTATAATTAAAAAAAATAGTTTTTATTAATAAAATTAACATTACTTAACGTTACAAGATCTCCCCCATACTGGCCTGTAGAGCGCCTCTCGACGCAATAATTTTGTATTTTATTTAAGAAATTATCCTTTACCAAAATAAAAGATTTGTTAATATAAAAGTTGGATTCAAGGAGCAAACAAGGTTCATGAGAGCATGAGCATACTTTCTCACTCAACTCTTTTTTTTTCATATGGAAATATGCACGGGAAACCAGCAATGCTTCCCCACATTAGTGGATGGTAGAGGTGGTAAACCGTCGGCCATCCTCGCAGAAGGCCTAATCCCAAAGGACTCAAGGCTCAAACCTGTGACCTCTCCCCGAACCGAGAGAGTGTGCGCACGTCTTACCAATTGAGCTAACCCTTGGGGCTTTTCTCACTCAACTCCTAACATCATGGTGACATCATGGTGGTGGTTTCACTATTGTCTAGTATTATTATTCACTTGTAGTGGTTATCGATGTAATGGTGTATACATTATTTTGGTGGTGGTTTCATTGTTGCTTACTTTTATTAATTACCTATAGTTGTTATCGATGTAATGGTGTATATATTATCTTAGTAGAGTGGCATGTTTATATATTTGCGTCAAAAAGAAAAATTTATAGTGTAGATGAGTGACATGTCTATCCTTTATGTGTAATATACAAAGTCAACATTGTTTGTACTTTCAAGTGGTGTATCTCAATGCTTTGTAGATCTAGGGTTCATATGAATATTGACCGATGTTATTTCAATTTATTTCTCTAAGTAAAGTGAGAAAAGTAGTCATCCATTGTACATCATGAGAACTCCTAAGCTGCAGTACGGTCCTTATATTGAGATTGTGTGGAGGCCCGCTCAAGGCTAATTAGGTGTTATGCACACGCATACTACATTTCCCCAAAAACATTTTCAGTGCCTAATGATTGTACCCCACTGGAATGAGTTCAACGAGTTATGTCGGGTCAACTCCAAGGTTTCCATAATCATGTTAGTTAATGGGTACCACACCAAGTTGTAGTGAACCAATCAAAAGCAATGTTACCTCTTACTCCAAAAGAAAGTGTTATTTCATTTCATGTTCACATCATTGCTTATTTTTTCCAGGAATAACCTCATGGAAAACCCTTAGAGTTACTTTATGTTACACATCTCTTTTAACAATTATAGAATGTACCTCTTCATCCCATAGTAATAAGTCTACCAAATATAAATAATAATAATAATCGCACACACACACACACACATATATATATAATGTTTTAAATCAGTGTAGATTCATTATAACCCTAGACTTACCAATTGCCAAGAGAGTTCAAATTCGCTGAGGTGCAAACTATTCCATAAGTATTTGCATTTTTTTAAAACTTTGCACCTCAAGGGATTTGATCCCTCTTGAGATGTGATAGATCTGGAGAAAAGATGACTCCAAGTTGGTTTGTGTTTCATTCCATATCTATAGTCTTCTTAAGTTAATAAGTTGGTTGCATAGTGCTTGTGCTCTCTTCGAGGCACATAAAGGTGAACTAATAAGTTTCAGCATTTACCCCACCTCATTTACTCCACCGATACCTTTGAGATCTGGTGATTTGGGGAGTGTCTTAGATCACATTAGTTTTGATGAGCAACATCATAAGTTTGTAACTAGACACTTTGAACTATTTAATTTAGCAAAGCTTTAGGATCTTCAAGCTTGATTGAACCTTACTTGTGAAAGAAAGTTGAATGAGGAAGAAGAAATTCAATGTACAATGATCAAACAATCATGGTGAAATTGAGCATTCAAGAGACAAACATTGGTCAGCATAGCTGTGCTCTCATTATCATTAATCTGTGTAATACAATGATGATACAATAAAAGGATTTGAATCTAGTAGGTGTGTTTCGAATTCACCAACTTGGACTGACTCCAATGCTAACTCTGTGTGGGAAAATCACCACTAGGAGCTCACTAATTCAACCCAAGACAATTAAATCAGTTCACAATTAGTTAATTGAACAAGGTAGGTAGGAAAAGGCACCTAACCTCCTTAAATTAGGCAAATGTGGCGCTAGGCTAACTGGAGATGAACTAATTGATGCCCATCGGAGGATAACTCAATACAAACTAGGGTGAACTAATGGTGGGACTCCCAAGACTCAGTGTGGGTTCCTACATTATAGGGATTGGCCTCTAGAGCTCCTAAAATTGTGCTCCTAAACTCATGCAAACTTGCGCATCAAGTGGTAGGTGGGCCCCTGATGAGCTCCCCATGGCACTGGTGAGGTGGAAACATACTCCCAAGCTAGGAAATGAAATTTAGACTATGGTGGTCAAGGGATGATTATAATTAATCCTAACACCCCAACTTAATCCAAAATTGGACAACCTGGGCCCTGGAAACTAAGACCGGTCACCTATACAATCTAATGCAAAAAAAAGTAACTGCTCAATAAACTAAGGAAATGGGGAAAACCTCATGGAAGAAAAAAACCCTCAAAATGAACAGTGGAACCAGGAACAATAATTGAATCAAACATTCACACCAAGAAGAGATCTCAGATAGGAAAATCTCTTTTCATTGAAATTTTTGGTGAGTATGTCTACAATTTGCTCCTCTATAGGGCAGTAATGTAGAATGATAGCCTTAATATGCACTAGTTCCTGAATGTAGTGCATGTTAACTTCAATGTTTTTGGTTCGTTGCTTCTATACTGGATCACTGCAAATTTTAATTGCACTTTTATTATCACAAAAGAGGTATACTAAAGGAGAAGTGTGAATGCCAAACTTTGTCAGAATTCCATGTAGCCAAACTGCCTGAATAGTTGCATTCACAGCCCCCCGATACTCTGCTTCAACTGAAGAGAGAGCAATAGTTGCTTGCTTCTTGCTTGACTGACAAATTGGTCCAAATCCCAACATGAACACAAATCTAGATGTAGATTTTATGTCAGTATTGGCACCATCCCAATCTGAATCAGTAAAACCAACCATATCTAACTTAGCACCAACAAAATAGTGAATCCCAAACTCTCTAGTACCTTGCACATAATTCAATATGTGCTTTGTTGCCTTCAAATGTAGCTCATGTGACTCTTGCATGAACCTAGCAACAACACTCATAGCATATGACGGGTTTGTTCTCGAATGAGTAAGGTATAATATGCTACCAATCAGTTGTTTGTATATAGTATTATCATGCAAGGGTGTAGAACCACCTTCTTCCAATCTGATGCCAGATAAGAAGGGGAAGGATGTTGCTTTGTAATGAGTCATGTGGAATATTTTGAGCAAATCTCCTATGTATCTGGACTGAGTAACCATGATCCCTGAATCTTTTTTATTCACTTCAAGGCCAATAAGTTGCCTTAGAAACCCTAGATCTGTCATGGAGAATGCCCCACTCAAAGCTAACTTGATATCTCTCAATCCAGTAGCTAAGCCACTGGTCATGAGCAAGTCATTCACATACAGTATAGTCAACAATAAGCAACCTCCCTTCTGATGCATGTAGACATTGCAGTCAAATTTGCACCTTTCGAACTTTTGTGACAGTAAGAAGGCATCCATGTTGTCATACCATGTCCTTGGGGATTGCTTGAGCCCATACAAATATTTCCTCGGTTTGCAAACCAAGGAGGAATATTCAGTGTACCCCTCATGTTGTCTCATGTAGATCTCTTCTTCTAGGCAACCATGTAGGAAGTCACTCTTCACATCCATGGGATGTACCTCCCACTTCTTTGAAGTTGCAATGGTCAAAACTAGTCTTGTGGAATCCATTCTTGCAACAGGAGCGAATGTTTCATTATAGTCCAACCCATGAACTTGTGAATACCCCTTTGCAACTAGTCGAGCCTTGTAGTTGGCAGTGGATCCATCTACTGCTAGTTTGGTCTTATAGATCCATTTTCACCGAACTAACTTTCTCCCATGAGGTAAGGAGACAAGCTTCCAAGTCTGGTTGTCTTGTAGCGAACCCAATTCATCATCCATGGCTTCCTACCATCTTGGATCATGGAAAGCCTCTTTATAGGATTGTGGATCAGACCCTGTCATCATGAAGCACCTCTACGGGAGAAGTGTATCTGTATGGCATAGTGCAAGGTTTTCATCATGAAACTAATATTGTGTTGTTCTTATGTCAGATGGATCCCCAACATTATTTCCAACAACTTCAATGAGTTTTTGGGCTCATTTAGGCCTTGATTTGGGAGTAGGTGTTGAATTCGGATCTAGGTCTGCTTGAGATTCATTCTCAATATCAATATCTTGATCAGCTTAATCCTCATCTTCGGACTTTAAATCTGAAATATTAGTAGAGACATCATCATATGCAAATGTAATTGATTGAGTTATTATACCTTCCTCTTCAGTTGGTTGTGGATCATGCAACGAATCTTCATTGAATTTGACACTTTGCTCTATGAAGCATATTTTGGTTGCAACCTCCATCAGTTTGTAAGCCTTTGCATCATTTGCATATCCCAATAGTATGCATTCACTACTTTGAGGTTGGAAGGATTTCCTCTTGTCAGTTGGGATTCTGGACAATGCTTTGGAGACAAAAACCCTCAGTTGTGAGACATTGGGCTTATGTCCCATCAATGCTTCGAATGGAGTGACCCCAACCATTGACTTGTGAGGCACTATGTTCTGGATGTACAAAGCACGGTTCAATGCTTCATCCCACATATATAATGGAAGATTTCTTACTTCAAGAAGGCATGTAGCCATCTCTTTCAAAGATATGGTCTTCCTCTTAGCTACACCATTTTGTTGTGGTGTGTATGGGACTGAGTGTTGCATTTGAACACCTGCTGAAGCACACAACTACTGGAAAATTATATGATCTGAATGCTTTGATCTTCTTCCCAAGAGTGTTCTTAGCTAAGGCTTTGAAAATTTTAAAGGTTTCAAACACCTCAGACTTTTGCTTAAGAAAGTAGATCCAACAATGCCTTGAGTAGTCATCAATGAAGGTCATAAAGTATTTAGATCCATTCATAAATGTTGTAGGCATTGGTCCAGAGACATCAATGTGAACCAAATCAAGTGTAGAGGTAACTCTTTTTTCCTTCTCAACCTCATACCTTCGCTCGGGATGCTTACCTACCAAACAACCATTACAAACACCTTCAAAGGACTTGATGAGAGGCAATCCCTTAACCATATCTTCATTGTGCAGCTACTAGAGGCATTTGAAATTCAGATGGCCAAATATTTCATGCCAAATATTGCTTGTATCATTAGCACGAGTTAATAGGGCACTTGGATATGAATTAGGAAGAAAATGAGAAAACTCATATGCCTTGAAGGCATGATTTGAAGCTCTTTTCGCTATCAGATTCCCAATAGAGATTTATGAGGTCTCCACTAAGTCAGTATCAAATGTGACTCGCTAGGGTAAGCCAATATGAGTCATTTGGTATACAAACAACATATTTGCTGCCAAGGAGGGCACATGCAGTACATTCTTGAACACTCCATGCTCAAATTTGATTGAACCCTTCCCAACAGTAGGGATTTGAGAGTCATCTCCCATGTGAATTCTTAGTCCACCAGAGAGATCCAAAGAAGATAATGATTACTTTGAGGCTCCAGAATCAATGGGAAAAGCTTGAGACTGAGAAAATCCTACCTTCAATGCATGGCATCTCTCATGATATTTAGTCTTGTTTCCAGGATCAGGCTTCCTTCCACCTTCAGGAAGGGCAATATTGTTCTGTTTAAGGAGTCTAAACATTTGGTATATGGTTTTCTTCATACATAGGTTCTCTAGATGATTCCCTCTCTTGCAATATGAGCACTTGGACTTGTCAAACTTTTTGTGTTTGTCCTTCTTGGAACCTGAGGCTCGTTCTGAAGGATTCTGCTTATCCTTAGGCTTGAAATCAATGTTCTTCTTTTCCTTTCCTTTTTGTTTCCCCTTTGCTTGCACATTCTTAGTCTTCCCATCTGAGAGAGACTGATTTTTGGAGGCTTTGAGAGCTCCCATTTATGTTAGCTTAACTTGTTCCTAAATAAGAGATTATGTGAAGGCACCAAGGGGTGGAATTCTCCAATTAGGAGTTGTCAGTCTCCCGGAGTGAAAGGTGGATACAAACACTGATAATTCTGGGCCAAGTTTGCTTAGAATTGAGAGCACCAATTGCTCATCCTTCTTGTTAATCCCACACTTCTTGCACTGCATGACCAAGGATATGAACTTGAAGAAGAATTGTTGAATGGTTTTGAAGTTGCTGGGTTGAAGAGCCACCAACTCACTCTTTAGAATATGACCTCTTAGCTCGTCCTACTTGCCAAATAGTGATTTGAGACTCTTCCATACTTCTTTTGGCGTTTTTAATCAATCTAGATGGAAGAGTAACTCCATTGAGATATGACTGCACATGAAACCAAGTTGTTGAAACCAAGTTATCCCATTATCCCTCTGTTTAATAAAGTGGTTCAGCAAGACCCGTACATTCTGATGTAAAACATCAATCAAGGCTAATGAGAAAATGTATTTGTTTGGTACTCCCACACTCGGATCCATACCCACCTGGATGGATTCACAGCTGTCGGACACCCAAGCCAACCAATTGCCAATAATATTGAAAGTTGTGATACCACACCAAATATCATAATCATGCAATTTGGAAAAGTTATTACACAAATCAAAGGGACATGTTATATTACTTAAGTAGGGAGATGTTGATTACTTCAAGCGTGCATATGCATTTTTATGTAATGGTAGAGAGATATCTTAACTTCAAATATCTTAGCTTTAAATCTAATCTAAAAAATACAAAGTTTACATATATTTATGGCAGTTATAATCACATTTAAACATTATGTTTATTGTAAAGATTTAAATTTAATGTAATTCCAAATTTTTAATCTAAAAAAATACAAAGTTTACATATATTTATGCTAGTTATACTCACATTTAAACATTATGTTTATTGTAAAGATTTGAATATATACAATGATTTTGTCTATATGAAATATATATTAGTAATTTTTTTGAAAACTGTTCACTTCGAATTTTTATTGTCATATATTCAATGTTAAAGTTGAATTGGTTGTGGCACTAAGATTATAAACTATATCAATTATAATGCCAAACTTGCTTATCCAATCATAATTGTGCTTACTCTTTCAAAACATTAAACATATCACACACTTTACAAAGTTGAACTTTGGTGAAAGGAATATCACTACCCCTCTTAACTAAGGTGTATAGCCCCAATAATATGAAATATATATTATACTAACCCTTTAGCCAAAATTCATATCTTTTTTTCTCAAGCAAGTAAAAATGACAAAAATATTTGTCTATTGAATGTTGCGAAAACTCATAAGTAGCATGCAAAACCCATATATTGAGATTGTATGGAGGCTCACTCATGGCTCATTAAGAGGTGGACATCTCATACAACTTTTTCCTAAAATCATGGTGCACTGCCTAACAATATCCCATTGGAAGAAATCCACCAAGTTATGTTGAGACATCCCCAAGGTTTCCTCGATCATATTGGATGACAAGTATCACATCAAGCAACCCACTGAAATGTACTCAACCATCTAGAAATAGTTTTCCATGTTACCTTCTAAAATATGATGAGCATAAATATCTGTTAACCTTAAAATATGTTCACATTAACCAATGACCAACACTTCAACTATAAAATTTAAAGTTACACAAACATAAGCACTCTCTCAAATGTTGAATGATTTACTTTTGATTGAGATTGATTTATTTTGTAGAAAATGATCTATAATTCCACGGTTGACTTTGTTATAATATCATCCATCGTGAATACAAACCATTAGTTTTATTTTACAGAAATAGGCGATCTAAATTCATAAATATATAATTTGTCATCTATTTTGGTGCTTTTTGGGTGAAAGATTGGATGAAATGGCTTGTAGAGAACATTTTGGGGGCAAGTATTACTTTGTAGATTTGGGCTCTATAACCTCATGAGGCCAATTTGAGGGCTTAAACGATGTTTCTTAGTGTCAAAATTTTGGGATCATTTCTCACAACCCCTCAACGTTATTCTACACCATGAGACCTGTCCCATGGTGCAAGAATCACCTCGATTGGAGTATGTATGAGGAAGTTATGCTTCCTGTAGGTTGACCTATCCAATTGGCAACCATGGTACTGATTGCATTCCACGTCAACTCTCATTAACCACGCATGTGGAGATAGTCATGTGTGGACATTCAAGAACATTAAAGAGGGTCCAAAACCCTAACCCTAATTGAGAGTTGAGGCATGCACAAACCCTAAAACTAACCTTAGATGTATATCGAGGCATGTTAAATATCAAATTGTTAGGAGGAAAAGGGGTTATGTTTTCTAATTATGTTATTACATTGTCCATAGTTGAGAAACAACAAGGGAGTGGATATTAGAGCATAACAAAGGAAGTAGGATCCTCTGTAGTAGTTGTGTAGGCCATAGTGTCAGAGGTAACTCCACATTGAGTACCACTTTCTTTGTATTTGCATTGCATTTTGGATGATAAAAGGGCAAGACATAGTCCTCACTTTTGGATGGGTTTTTTCCAGGGTATGTCTTGTGTTATTTGTGTGGATGTGTTATTTTTCTTTCAGTTCCAGTTTATTTACATTCCATGGTATTAAGTTAGCATAATGAATTAAGTTACAAGTTTCGTTGTGATGAATTGTTCCATTGGAATATCCACAACAGTTTACATATCAACATGTTTTCGGGTTCCTCATATATAAAAAAACAACTCTCTTGGAAGAGAGTACTAAGTACCTTCGGAATGGCACGTGAACTATTGTCATTGCTAAAAAGACTATTCAAAGCTATTTCATAACCATAATAATGATTCTTTATTTAAGTTTAACATAATGATTGAAATGTTGTAGATAAGCATGCTTTCAATAAACCTAAGCTTTCAAAACAATAGACAAGTAAAGCAAAATGTTGGATTATGAATTTATTAAAGCCATCTTCATTTTTCAAAGATTAGTTTTCCAATATGAGCTAGAGAATCTTCCTCCACAAATCCAATACAAGACATAGACTCTTTCTCCACAAATCCATTATGATCCATAGACTCTTCCTCAATTAACACAAGTGATTGACCACTATGAATAAAATTAAAGAAGCATGTGAGTACCTCTCTTATGAAATTGAGTTGCCATTAATAGTTCATTCTTATACTCTTACTTGTTGATTATGGACAATTTAGGGAGATCGTCACACTCTACTCAAAGTTGTCTCACCTCTATATTGTTAATTCATCATGTTCTTTGACATAAGTTGAAAACTATGAGAAGAATCTAAAAAGATATTTTATATTTGACTTCAATCACAAGGGTTGATTCCAATGTTGAGTGTATGGATTTTGTGGCCTTGTTAGCCCTTGAAGTTCTTGAATCATTTTGACGAGTAGAACAAATTCTCAAACTAGTATCTTTGACATAATCCCAAGTCCTTTAAACCTTATCCTTCCTTGAATTGAGGACTTTGACACGCTTGGAAGTAGAGAACATAGCAGATTAATGGAGAAACAAGTGAAGCAAAGGTGGTTGACATTACTCACTCCTAGGATTAAGTAGAGGAGACACCATTTATTATGCTTGTGTGATTCGAAGGGAGCCAACATGTCTATATTGTCATTCCAAAGAAATATTGTCCCACCATATCCTTCTATGTATGGGAGGATAAGTTCGAAGAGTTGAATCCTTACAAAAATAAAGGACACGACACAATTGAGGTCCCTATGCCAAGGCATTCCCAACATTGAGAGGTTCTACCATGAGAATTAGAAACCTAATAAATCAATCAAAATTTCTTTCCAATTATTTTCCTCAACTAGAGAATGGATTTGAAAATTATAAGCTTCTCATGTTATCTTAGATGTAACCATATTAACGAACCAATCAACAAATTGAATGAAAAACCTTTTGACATATTTGAAATTGCAAAATCCAAAATTCTTTATAACAATTTTAATCCATGTCATCTAACTAACAATCCCTATAAAAGATCTCAATTATTTCCATAAAGATGATATATGATGAATTTTAAATCATCTTGAAATATAATTATCCTTAAATCCAATTTTAAAACCTCTATCATACCCAAAAAAAATAAAATCATATTCACTTTAATTATTTAATTGTACCACTTAAATATTTGTGGAACATTACAACAAATACTACCTACTTCCTACAAGCCCCACCTTTGCCCTTTCAAATTACCACCCAAATCATTTATAAAAGACTTCATTTAACATCATAATAATTTTGTAAGAAATAGTAGTTCAAAAAGATTACCAATTGAAATACCAAATAAAATACCAAACAAAAATATATCATATTCTCGATTCCTCGAGTTGGTGGGTCTATGATTCACATCATTGAAGAGGTCATAAGCATTGTCATTTCGCATGGAAGCGTGTTGTCAATCCGCGTTTCTAGTTCATAACATTGTTGTTCCTTGTCATGGAAGTGTGTTCCAATCCGTTTTTGCTACATATTCCATGCACTTTTCTCCATCACATCAACACTTTTACCAAAAAAAATGTTGCTTGTTACTTGTTGGGATGTTTGTTACTTTTTACATTAAATTGGAATGTATTGACATGAATTATGGCATAAATATATTGCAATATGTTTTATGTGTTGCAATCCGTTTTTGCTACATATTCCATGCACTTTTCTCCATCACTACAACACTTTACAAAAAAATGTTAAACATTCATCACTACAACATTTTACAAAAAAATGTTAAACATTCTTACTTTTTACTTGTTCTGATGTTTGTTACTTTTCTCCATCACTACAACACTTTTACAAAAAAATGTTAAACAAAAATGTTAAACATTCTTACTTTTTACTTGTTGTGATGTTTGTTACTTTTCTCCATCATTGCAACACTTTTAAAAAAAAAATGTTAAACATTCTTACTTGTTACTTGTTGTGATGTTTGTTACTTTTTGCTTTGAATTGGAATGTATTGACATGAATTATGGCATAAATATCTTGCAATATGTTTTATATTGAAAACATAATTTCAATAATATAAGGAATACTTAAATATATGAGGATGTTAATGAGGTTTTATTTGTTTTTTCTTTTAAATGTGATAAAATCTATCATAATTTAGTTATCAATTTATAGTGTTAAAAACGTTAACATGATATATGTGTGTGAGAATATCACAGTAATAATAAAAAAACAATGATAATTTTTAACAATATGCATAAATACCCCGGATGCGGGTGCTTGTACAACTCAAGGCCCACCTAGTTCATGGTCCAGCTCACTTGGAGCCCAGCACAACTAGTAACCCTTTCCCAGAAACGAGGCGCCCCTGCAATCAATTGTCGGGATCTTCGAACGGGTCCCACCTGGAAACAAGAGTCCTTGACAAGTGCCCACATGTCCTCGACACGTGCCCAAGATCCACCTCAAGCAAGGGCGACAACCAAGTCTTAATGCTCGCACAGATGGACGATGATGGCTCAAAGCACGCACAAGTGGGAGAAGCAGAAGGTTCAATGCCCACACAGGTGGACGCGAAAGGTTTAATGCATGATCAAGATGTGGAAGCAGAAGGTTTAATGCAGGTGGAGGTGGATGGTACATTGCATGATTCAACGCCCACTCAAAACGCTGAAGAGACAGTTGAGGACAGTCCACACAACCTGGTTTTGAATGACCTACGACATATCCATGAAAGTTTGATCCTTGAAAGGGCGGGGGCTATACAACAGAGTATGGAAAGCTTTGCAGATAGTCATGGACTTAATGGCGGTCCTACGTGTGAAGCCCTCTCCTCTTGACCGAACGAAGCATAAAATAGCTCCATGGTCGGCTATCTCCACCATGATTTCCCACGTTGATTCCCCTTTGGTGATAGAGTTTCCCTAGTTGTGTCCCGGTACCTGCTGGTTTCTAAAAGCCTTTGCCCTGTGCTATCGCTCCATGATGAGGCCCCGAGGTACTCCTCACCGAGGAAGCAAGCATGCCTCGATCCGGGAGGATGAACACCCGAGAAAATCCAAAGCGATCAACTCTGGTTATGAAAGCACGATCTCACCTGCGGTCCATGGCCTCATTGAAGAATGGGAGTCGGCGCAGGTTGTAGAATTGCTCGCCTCGGGCAATTCTGGTAGCTAGATAAACTTCTATTGCCTTGTCAAGAATATGCTGGGTAATTTGGTGGAGGAGGTGCTCATGAATTGGACCACTGCAAACACCTTGATCATGGAATTTCGTGGTCTCCTGGTTCATTTAGACAAAAAATTGGCCAACATGGATGCCATCCTTGCGGGGGGTAATTCTCCCTAGAGAGATGCTCTGCTAGAGTCAAGCACCCTCCCTCCAATTTCTCCAGAGTTGCAATGGAGAACGTAGCAGTCACCTTTCAGGCTGCTGCAGATGCTGCCCTGCATTCTAGCACTCCGGCTCATGAGCCACCACCTCCGTTTGTCCCCGACGACCTTTTCTCTAAAGGCCTGAACATGTTGAAAGTCTACATGCCCTCTGTAGCAACGCCGACCATGCAAGAAATTGGAGCTTCATCTAGCCGAGCTCCATCCGTGCTGACGACCATTGATCTTCTACAGTTCAAAAAAGTCTCCTCTTGAGAGAAGATCACTGATAGCAAGACTGAACCCCACTCGCCCAAGCTCCACTGTAAGGCATGGGAGGAAGACTTCTTTGGGAGCTGCCCAATTGTGGAAGACAAGCCCAACCTCGAAAGAGATGAAGCACCGGTGGATCGTCCCTGGTATTCTCTCTCCTCTGCCATCCTTTTTGTCTATCTATGGTTTAATTGTTCAAAAATAACATCTGGTCTCTTTTGTAAATCCTGCAATACTAGCACAATGGAAGAAATTGTTTGTTTTGGTCTGTGATGAAGAAGCCCGGTCTCATTGGAGGTATTGGTTGGGAGAAAATCCTTCCAAGACTTCATGAGCCGACTTCCCGCCTTGTAACTCTTTTTGCATCGTATGTACCTATAATATAATTTCAGCTACAACATTACAACAACAAAAAAACAATATGCATAAATATGAATTATGATTTTTTTCGACTATAATATTTCAAAGAATGCCATTTTTAATTGTGTTTATTGCAAATAATATTTGAGACACATTTTGGGATGCTTACTTCAACCAAACTTACCACTGTTAGTTAAACAAGTTTTGCAAAAGTTTTATATGTTAATTACGAGCCAATTTTTTTGAGAAAACTCCATTAAAACCTTCAGAACTAAAAGTGGAGGTTTTCACAAATGATTTTGTGGTTACAAAGATTTTTCGAAAAAATTTGGTTAGTGGGTAGAAATTTTTGTGGTGTTTTATTTCCTCAATTTGCCAATACAAATATGGTGCATCGATGACTCATTGGTACAACTGTATCACTGACAACTAGCCACCTAGTAGTGCAATTTTACCTCTACATCTCATAGAGAAAATGGAGCATTGATGAACTTTATTAACATAAGTGCATTGTGGGGCCAATAGATGTAGAGCCCTTTTTCAGAGCAATAGTTATATATGGCATATGCAAAGCACATACACTCCCTATATAAACAAAGTAGTAGTGCTCTTTTGAATTATGAAGAATTTGCCCCTTTAAGAGTGCCATGCATGTATATGGGCTCCCACATTGTTAACATGGAAATTCACTAATGTAATTTTTTTCCCCAATTGTAACACCTATGCACATAATAAAGGCATATGCAGAAAAGATATAGTGGAGCACCTATCCAATTAATATTGTAAAGCACTGGTGTTGAAATTCTCAAGTAGAGCACAAACACAAGAACTATGTAAAATCATTGTTGCACTTATTTGAACTACTGATTTTTTTTACCAAGATCAGACACGCTCTAGTTGTTTTAACAATAGTATAGTTGAACTACTATTTTTTTTACCAAGATCAGGCACACTCTAGCTGTTTTAACAATAATATAGTTTAATGCTTAGTATATAATTCTCAATGATAGTTTTACTTAGTATCAATCAATTAATATATTAATAATTTAGTGTTGAAACTTAGTAATGATTAATTATTGAACCATACAAATTTGGCCTATGTTTTTATTTTTCTAGATAAACAAATTTTTATATTTGATATTTCTAATTAAGAAATCAAAATATACATAGTTTTGTATAGTTGGACTCTATATGTATCAAATGATTTTGTGGTCGCTACGATGGATAAATATACACTTATGTTGGTTTCTCCTAAGGCCAAACTTGTTGGAACACCCAATAAGATAAGCATGAATGCTTTATTTTCCTTTAAGATAGTATACATACAAATACACGGATGTGACCCTTGGTTTCATGTTCCAAGTGATTTCTTGGATTTCGGATAATGCTTCATATTCATTGTGACTCTTCATATTCTTTTTCACATGAATAGTACAAAATACCATAACCCTTAATGAATTAGGTTTCCAACATTCCCCCCTTAATTTGAAGGGGCGTATGTGAGTCCAAGTAGACAAACGTTGAACATTTCCTACTTGACAATTTGGTTTTTTCAAATAAGTTAGCAAAAGCTAACATCTTCTGCTAAGTGGTAAAAATGAGTGCTCTCTAAATAGGTGGTTTTAGGATGACCACAAAATCAATGGTTTTGGATGACCACAAACCAAAAAGGTTAGTAGAAACAACAAAGGGCTGATGTCTTCTAATAAATGGTGGTTTTAGGCTGACCACAAACTCTGGAATTTGGCACTAACTTTGATTCTACCTCAATGGTTGTTGTCCTTAGGGAAGGATACGCAGAATCCAGCTAGAATTCAACTCGTGAATATGAAGATTTAGGTCGCATGACAGAGGAAGTTGCAACGGAAGAAAGAGCTGAGATGAAAGCTGTTGTGGGAGAAAGAGTTGCGATAGAAGAAACAATTGTAGAGGAAGCTGTGATAGAAGCATCCACAAGGGAAGAGTTCATGACAAAAGGGAAGCTGCGACGAGAGCAGTCACGATGGAAGGAACCACGATAGAAGAAGATGTGCAGCAGATGAAAATGACAGCCCAAGAGATTATGGGTAAGAAGTTGGCTAGAGTCATGCATGTTTTGGGGAATAAAGCGTCTTTGTAATTTGGGTCGATAATGCCTATTGACAGTTGTAACTGAATGTACGAGAATAGGAATGACAACCTGTCGACTAAGATAATAGAGTCGGTTTATTACGGCATGTAAGAACTTATAAAAGGGAGAACCCAACCTGTGTGCAGGTTTGACGTTCGATCGTTCCTTCTCTCTTTGACATTTTATGAGTTGGTTTATCTATCTGTGGGTGTGTATTGGTCTTTGTTGGCTCCTATCTTAGAGTCTAACTGTTGAAGAGTCAAAGAGTAGAAGAGTTGTAGAGAAGAGAGTGATCCAGGCTGTGTGCAGATCGACATTAGAGAGAGAGAGAGGAAACCCTAGAGATAAGAGACTAGAGAGCATGAGAAGAGAGAGAGGTATGTATAGATTGTAGAGAAGATCTAGAACAAAGTCTGCAAACTGAGTGCGTAGACGAAAGGTGCCATATATTTCTCATGCCAGATGAAGAGCGCCTTTGTGGTTTTTCCCATATGGGTTTCCACATTAAATGTTGTCTATGTGTATATTTGATGAATGTGTTTATGTTGAATGAATGTATGTTGTGAATAAGTGTAGGTGTATTTGCTTATGAACGAGTCCTTATATGCATATGACACACTATTGTTAGCTGGAATCGCTAATAAGGAATTATATTAACTGTTGTAATCTTCGTCGACGGATAATTAGAGTAATATATCGAATGCACACAATAAGAGTAAGTAATACAACCACCAACTTCGGTCGAGCGAGTTGGTAAGGTGTTTTAAGAGGAGAAATCCCCACCCAATTGCGGAAACCTGGTTCTGGCAGTTACCCATAAGAGATATCACGGGTGAGACTACATATGTATTGCATGTGTTGCCGATTGAGCCTTGCTCTATCAGGACACTATCTCGGGCTTTGTTGACGGACAAACAAGGGTCTGAACCTGGGTCGAAAGGGAGAAACACCAACAAATGGTTCTATTTTCGAGACTGTGAATCATTTTGGTGAGGGATATGTTTTGGCACCCAATGAAACCGAAAATTCTAGAGCGGGTGGAACTCAAAGCATTATAGTTTGCACGAGTAGGAAGTGAAGGATCACAGTTGAATCAAACAAAGTGGTTGGAGCGGTACATTTATACCGACATTCATGAAATTTTCTTTTGAGAGTTTCATGTTTTGTTGTATGAGTGGTTGTTGAAGTTAGCAACCCAGAGAAAAAATTTCCAAGGAGGAGAATCGTTAGAGTGGAGTTCTCAGTTGATTCAACGACTAAAAAGAACTAGCAACCTCATATATAGGGTTGTTGACTTCTGGGTAAATGGTATTTTGGGCAGATATATCATAGAAATCGTCATCGACACTATAAGGTCATATAGTGAAGTAGAAAGAGAATTTTTCCAAGGACCCAGAGGAAGGTATTTGACATCTTTGAAAATCTGGATCAAAATGCTCTTATGCAAGAAAGGGATCCTGAGAATGGAATCCGACGAGTAAAGAAATGTATATAAAGACCTGGGTTATGTTGCAAAAGAAGTGTGAGAAAAATGGAACATAATACGCTGAGATGTTCCCTGGTGATAGCGGAGCTAAACTAGAAGGTGGATGTCTAAGAAGTGGAAGAAGATTTCGGTCAACAAAAAGAAGAATTGTGAACAGGAGAGGAAGTTCCAGTACGACTAGAGTAGAAGACTACAAGTTCCAGTCGCACTTTAACGAAGGTTCTTGCAACGAGGAAGAGGAATACCAACCTATATCTGAAGGGGAAGAAGAAGAAGAAGAAGAAGGAGCTCCAGATCTAGAGTACGAGTACGACACATCCACGACCATGCATACATATCTGGAGGTAAGGTCCAACAAGTCATATCTCCTAGTGGTTTTGTCAATACAAGTAATACTAACTATGGGAATAATGGACAAGGGAGTCCTCCTAGCCAAACTTCTTATCCAACAGTACCAAGGACCAATATAATGCCTCAGAAGGATATTAAACTACCAATATTCAATGGAAATGGGTTAGAAGACCCTGAGCAACATTGGTTTTTCTATGAAGCTGTGTGGACTATGAGACAGGTCCAAGATGAAGCCATAGAGAAGGTGCAGATGATCAAAACCCTTGGTGGTTGTGTGCTATATTGGTACATGAAGTTATCTCTAGTTCTGACAGGAGTCACACATAAAACACTTGACCAAATTCGAGCAGGACTAATAGATGATTTCAGAAATCCCAAATCTAAATCACAGTGTATTGCAAAGATTAAAGAGATCAAGCAATTGTCTACAGAGTTTGTGTGGGAGTTCAACCATAGATTTAAGACGTTGATGGATAAAGTAAGCTTCCAGATGTTGGACGTACAACATAAAGAATGGTTCATTGCAGCGCTATTACTGTACATTTAGATTCCCTTGATGCAACAAAATATTGTGTCACATACTGAAGCTCTGGAGTTGGCCATGAAGCTAGAATCCTCACCTCTAGGAGAGACAGGTATATGGATGATGCAAATTCAGTTGCAAATAGCCAATCTTATGCTCCAACTTCAAGATATTAAGAAAGGGAAACATGTCCAAGAGGAAATGTGGTGTACCATAAGCAGAACAGAGGGACACCATAAGGACAATTGCCCGACATTCATGAACTATGTTGCATCGGGAGCATCGAATTTGATAAATACCCAAGGGATGCCTTGATGTAGAATATGCTAGACTAGAGGCCATCGATTAGAAGAGTGTTTGTACTTACAGAAGATTGTAAGTGCACCGACTAGTTTATACTGTAAATTTTGTAAATTAGTAGGTCACGACGAAAAGGATTGTAGAGAATTCAGCTGTTGCAGGAGAAAATGGTGGATACATACTTGATGAATAATGAAGAACAAAGGCAAGCTGAATGAGCACAAAATCAATATCCACAAGATCAGTATCCTCAGCCCCAATATTCACAAAATCAATACCCGCAATAGCAATACCCTTAACCCAGGAGGGGTGGAAATTTTCGAGGCCGAGGGCAAGGAGAAGGATTTGGTCATGGAAGAGGCCAAATCATATGTTATAACTATGGGAAACCGTGCCATTTTGATCGAGACTTTGTGAACCCTATGAAGGCATGCTCATATTGTAAAGCTGTTGACCATAATGTTGAGGAATGTCCTCAATTGATTGCAAAGTGCCATGCTAAGAATATGGGAAATCTGTAGAATCCCAATCCAAATCCCAACCAGAATATTCAAAATATTTCTGCTGAGTCGACAGAACCAAATATTGTTGTCGAAACAAGAGGAGGTGTTGCGACTAGAGCAAACCAAGCAACACAACATGAACAACCACAGGTGCGACCAACAGTACAAAAGAGAGTACCATTCGATGTTCAAAAAGAAAAGAAATATTTTTGGACACGTGACCAAAATTCGTCGACAAGAATCAAGCATCGACGTCTGCTGCTACATTACCTGGAAGACCAATATTGGGAGTTCCTAAGAGATTTGACCAGCTATTCTGAAAGTAACTGATGGGAAAGGTTAGTATGCTTAAAGATTTTTTTAAAAGTTGGTTGTCACTAATACAATATTAAGATGTTGTCGTAGAATTGACAACTCTAATAGAAGAACCTCAATAAGAGATCCAACCAAATAGAAGAGTAAACCATATGGGATAAATATTAAAGACTACTCGCGAGTTAAGGATGACTCCCCAAATAAGAGATTATGATATGGACTATATTATTCTGGACTTGGGCTCTGACATCAACATTCTGACAAGACAAACATGGGAAAGCATGGGAAATCCAAGACTTGAACGGTCTCCTATCCAACTCAAATTAGCAAATTAGTTAAAACTCATACCTATCAGTTGACTAACTCAAGTGGATGTCGAGGTAGAAGGTCTCAGAATATATGTTGACTTTGAAGTAATCGACATCGTTGATGACACAAATCCATATGCTGCACTTTTAGGGATCGACTGGGTGATTGATAATCAGACCATCATCAGTTTTAATAAAAGAATTTTAATATTTGAAGATTCAAAGCTAAGGGTGGTTGGACCAATTGATCCGCTAGAAGGTCAGATATACGTTGAGCTAGTAAACAGTGAAGGAAAAGGCGATTATCTAGACCATATTTATAACATCACGTCTGCAAGGGACTATTATGTAAATCCAACAGCTGACAATAAGCTTAGTTGGTGGAGTATTAGCTCTTGTACATTAGATTCTGGCGAAGCATTTGAAAACTTACAGAATCAGATGCATGAAGTATCCATGAGAAGATGCACATGAATTACATGATCTGTGCGACGGGTAGGAATCAAGGTAAGTGATCTACCCATATATGAAGGTTTACCTAATATTGCATATGTTCTGACAGAATTTGAAGCAAAAGTCACAGAACATCAACGCTGGTCCGCCCTGGACTTTGCATTGAAAGCTACACCCGCCAGATGGTGGGTCACAAATAAAGAATCTATTTCTGAATGAACACAATGTCTAAGATTGATGGAGATAAGATTTGGAGAAGAGATCAACTATACTGGTCAAAAGTATACATGATTGACTAATCTTGTTGACCATATTGAGTATTGTTGTATGACATGGGAGGCATGTCTACGATAGGAATGGGTCCATCTGTTCATACACACACTAGACATGATACCAACTACCACTAATGTGACAGGCGAGTGGCGGCTTGTGTGGTGGTTTCTATATGATGACTCAGACGATAGACCCATGTGACAAATATCGTTGCCATCTTTCCATTCATTGTTTGTGTGTGTGAAAGACTGTCTGAATGAACGACCAGACGTTATCACCTTCGCACCCAAGTTTTGGTTTTCATTATGGTACACTTGAGTGAGATTATTCCATTGCCATCTGCAACTGCAAGAGCCGAAGTGATTTTTTCCATATGGTATGGTAATTTCAATTTTTGGTACCAGTACAGTTGCAGAATCTGCTGTTGAGACACTATCACCCAAGGCTATTATTGAAGACATGGCAGGATTTGTCCCACTGGAAGACATGTTTGCAAGGGAAGTGTCATAGAGTCCGGTAATTTATCCACTTAAGGGAAGTGTCACATAGTCCGATAATTTGTCCAGTTAGGTCAAGACCAGACCCACTGGGTCCGTCTGGTGTATCAACAAGGAAGCGATCTGGTACCTGCAAGAAGAAAGCACCAACAACACCACTGCTGGGAGACAAAGAAGCAACGATTGACATTAGGCTACCAAACGATATCCTACCAAAAACTCCTGATGCACCAAAGAGAAGAATCACCAAAATGCGAAGTATCCATTGGTAAAATCAGTCGTTCTGAACACGAGTTCGAATAACGGTAGATAATGACGAGAGACTGCGATGTCGCCTTCATATTTACAAGAAACCATGATATATTTGGCGATGTCGATGAAATTTACAAGAAGTTTAAGATATATTTGGCGACGTCAATGAACTTTAAAGAAGTTTAAGATATATTTGGTGATGTCGATGAACTTTACAAGAAGTTTAATATATATTTGGTGATGTCGATGAACTTTACAAGAAGTTTAAGATATATTTGGTGATGTCGGATTCAACTTTACAAGAAGCTCAGGATATATTTGGTGACGTTGATGAACTTCTCTCTCGTCGGTCCTAACGTTCTAAAGAAGTAACCTTTCAAATATTGGAAGAAATAAGAAAAACAACAATAAAGGTTGTGAAGAAGATCAAAGAGGCAGAGGCACAGTGTGCCAAGGCAGTTGAACAAGTTTTTTAGATGTGGGAAGCTTTGATCGATGATGAGGAGTTAGAGAAAGTCACAGAGATGTTGCGCACTGCTGAGACATAGGTGAACCATATGAAGAATGAAATGAAGAAGCTTCCCCTGGTAGAGAAAATGGCTAAGGCTGCTGAGATGAAGAATCTACAACAACAAGTAGTGACACTATAGACACAACGACAAAAGAGGACTGACAGGGTCGCATAATTACAGGCCGAGGAAAAAAGAGTTACAGGTCTTATTCAGCCTGTACACTAGAAAGTGTGAAAAATAGCATAGTCAAAAGCACTTACACCATCATAACACATAAATTTTGACCTAGTGGAGAATTTGAAGAAGAAGGAAGCATAAGTACAGGAGGAGACTACGCAGTTAGTGAAAATATTTCAGGATTTTCAAAGTAAGGTCATCACAACAGAAGCTTCGGATTAGTGTGGCTTGGGACAAGCCACAGGTGAGTGTTGGGGGCCTGCTGTCCCTATGAAAGAATAGGCAGAATTTAGCTGGAATTAAACCCGGGAATATGAAGATTCAGCTCGCTTGACAGAGGAAGTTGCAATGAAAGAAAGAGTTACGACAAAAGTAGTTGTGGGAGAAAGAGCTGTGACAGAAGCAACTATGAGGGAAGAGTTCATGATAGAAGGGGAGTTGTGATGAGAGTAGCCATGATGGAAGGAACCACGATAGAAGAAGACATGCAACACATGAAAAGGACAGCTTGAGAGATCGTGGGTAAGAAGTCAACTGGAGTTGTACATGCTTTAGGGAATACAAAATCTTTGTAATTTGGGCCGATAGTTCCTACTGACAACTGTAATTGAATGTACAAGAATAGGCATGACAACATGTAGGATAACATAATAGAGTCGGTTGATTACAACAGGTAAGAACCTATAAAAGGGAGAACCCAAGTTGTGTGTGGGTTTGACGTTGGGGTGTTCCTTGGCTCTTTGACATTTTCTGAGTTGGTTTATCTGTCTTTGGGTATGTATTAGTGTCTATTGGCTCATGTCTTGGAGTATATATATTGAAGGGTCGAAGAGTAGAAGAGTTGTAAAGAAGAGAGTGATCCACGCTGCGTGCGGATCGATAGTAGAGAGAGAGGAAACTCAAAGATCAAAGACTAAAGAGCACGGGGAGAGAGAGAAGTATATATAGAGTATAGAGAAGATATAGAACATAGTCTGCAAGTTGAGTGCGTAGAGGAAAGGTGCTATATATTTCTCATGCCAGATGAAGAGAGCCTTTGTAGTTTTTCTCGGATGGGTTTCCACTTTAAATGTTGTTTATGTATATATTTGATTAATGTGTTTATGTTGAATGGATGTATGTTGTGAATAAGTGTATGTGTATTTTCTTATGAATGAGTCCTTATATGCATATGACGCACTATTGTTAGTTGGAATCGCTAATAAGGAATTATATTAACTATTGCAATCTCTGTCGATGGATAAGTAGAGTAATATCTTGAATGCATACAATAAGAGTAAGTAATACAACCATCGGTCATTCGAGCGAGCTGGTAAGGTGTTGTAAGAGGAGAAATACCCACCTAACTGTAGAAACCTGTTTTAGCACTTACCCATAAGAGATATCTCAGGTGAGACTACATCTACGTTATAGGTGCTGCCGACTAAGCCATGCTCTGTCGGGCAAGTATATTGGGATTTGTTGACGGACAACCAAGGGTTTGAAATGTTAGGATTAATTAATCCTCCTTTGTCCAATATAGTCTATTTGGTCATTTTTTCCTAACTTAGGGAGTTATTATTACTGTAGTAGAGTATGGGGGACACACCTAGAGGTTATCTGGCACTTACTACTTGTGCATGCATGAGTTTATGTGCCTCTGAGAGAATTCCCTACATTATAGGAGCCCACTCTGAGTGCCACCAACAACCTCCAATAGTTGGTTGTGGTAGGTAAGAAGCTATGCTGAGTTAAACTCCAATTACAATAAGTTAGATCACTTTCAATTAGCCTAGCACCAGTTTTGCATGCATGAAGGGAGAGTGGCACCTTTTTCCCACCTACCTCCTTAGTTAACTGATTGTACACTGATTTAGACATTTGAAGTCAGACTAGTGAGCTCCAACAACGATTTAGACACACTAAGTTATCTATTTAGTCAGCTCGAGCTGGTAGATTCGAATCCTATCCACAGTATTTGAATTCTATTTATTGTATAATCATTGTATTATTGATTAATGAATGAAGATTAATGTTGTGATTATCTTAGCAATTATTCTCCAATTTTTTTTTCTGAAATTTGTGGCATGAATTTCTTGTTTAGTGTACATTCTCTTTGATTATTCCACTACATAATTCCCTTCCTACAATTTCATATTTGCCTATAGATCAATGGTTCACAAATTTAACATGGTATCAGAGCCTTGCTTAGACTAGCAAAAAATCTTGTCCGACTTCCATTGTGCACAAGAAGCAGCTGAGTTTCCACATAATTCCTGCAATTATTGGCTTGCTAACTCTGGATTCTGTCCAGAGAAGTCTTTGCAAGCGTGACAGACTCTGAAAAAGTGAACATGTTGAGGTGGAAAGGCTTGAACTGACATATGATTATGAATTGAATTGGTTTTGCAGCGTTCTTTGCAGGTATCTACGTAGCTTCTTGAAGAATTAACTTATCAACATAAATGAAAATGGAGAATTATTCAACTCTCGTACCTAGAATCCTTACACCCTTCAATTATATTTATCAAAGGGCAGATATGCAGGTAGCCTTGTGCAACAAAGGTCTGTTTAGGATGACAATGAGTAGAGAACTTGAGCCCCAACAATATGTTGAGAATAACAAGTTTCTAAATCGACTTGATGAAGCCTTCGACTTCATGTTCATTCACATCTCCCATGATCTTTTGTTCCATCTTGAGGGACTCAAGACTCTGAAGGAAGCTTGGGAAAAGCTTGAATCTTTGTTTGGCAAACAAGATGAGCTTTGAGGGCATATTCTAGAGAATGAGCTCATTGCACTACAACATAGCAGTTTCGAGACTATTCAACAATTATTTACAGAGTACAAAGCACTAGTATTGTAACGTAAACAATGTGGAATAGAGAGGAAAGATGATCAACCTGTGTTGTCAGTGATAAGAAAAATTGGCTCAGAGTTATTTTTCTTTGTCTCTACACTCCATTCCAGAAGAGTTTCCATTCCAAATCAGAAGATGCCTTCTCTAGACACTTTTGTTGAGTCCTTGATACAAGAGCAAGAGAAATTGGTTCAAATGGGAGTGATTCAAACCTCAAAAAATAAAGCAGTCTTAGTAGAAGACTCAAACAATGCGCAAGCAAGAGGGAAGGACCAAAGGAAGGATACCAAAAACATTGATTCAAAGCCAAAGAAGAATCAGAAATCTTGCGATGGAGCCTCAATTTCCAAGAAAAATAAGAAATTCGAGAAGACTATCTGTCCCTATTGTATGAGAGGCTTTCATCCAAAGAGTCAGTGCATGAAGAAGACCATCGACGAGTTGTCAACACTCCTTGATCATAAAAATATTGACGTTCCATAAGGAGTAAAGAAGTCTGATGTTGGAAAACTGACAGAAGATCATGAGAGGTGCCATGCCTTGAAGGCAGGCCTCACTTAGTCGAAGGCTTATTTGATAGTTTATGGAGCATCCAACCACATGGTTTCCTCCAGGGAATCCTTCACTACTCTGGATCTCTCAGGAGGATGTAGCATTCATATGGGAGATGACTCTCAAGTCCCATCTGTTGGGAGAGGTTCTATTAAAATCCAGCATGGAGAGTTCAAGAATGTACTCTATGTGCCCTCTCTTGCAGGATTTTTTTTGTCTATTTATCAATTGACTCATATAGGCTCTCCCAAGAGAGTTACATTCGATTATGACACAGTAGAAATCACTGAATCATCTACTAGAAATATCATAACGAAATGGTTTGCTAATCATGCCTCCAAGGCATATGAGTTCTCCCATTTCCTGCCTACTTAACATCTGACAACTTTATTGACTCATGCCAATAACACAAGCAAACTGTGGCATGAGATATTTGGGCATCTCAATTTCAAATATCTCCAGCAACTTCACAATGACAAATTGGTTGAGGGATTTCCACTCATCAAAACATCAGACGGAGTATGTCATGGTTGCTTGGTAGGGAAGTATCCAAAGAAGTTGGGAAGGCAACTAGAGCTGCCTCTACACTTGATCTGATACACCGTGATGTGTCAGGACTAATGCCTACAACATCCATCAATGGATCCAGGTATTTCCTAACTTTTAATGATGATTGTTCAAGGTTTTATTGGGTATATTTTATGAAGCAGAAATCATAGGTATTCGAAAAATTTCAAAGTTTTTAAATCTTTGGTAGAAAATATCTTCAGAAAGAAGATCAAGTCCATTAGATCTGATAATGGAGGTGAGTATATTAAAAGTGATTTTCAGCAGTTATGTGAATCAGAAGGGATTCGAATGGAACACTCAGTTCCATACGCACCACAACAGAATGGTGTGGCTGAGAGGAAAAATAGATCATTGAAGGAGATGGGAACATGTCTTCTCAAAGCAACGAATGTTCCTCCTTCTCTATGGGCTGAGGCTGTAAACCGTGCATCATACATTCAGAATAGGGTGCCTCACAAATCAGTGATTGGAGCGAACGTAATCGAAACCACAAAACTTGAAATAGCCACAATGAATAGTAATAATTGAATGATGGATTTTTACAATAAGAGAGAAGACCTTTTATAGGTCTAAACACATCGTTTCAATGGAATGGTGTGACCGTACGATTAGCTAAGTAATATGACATTTAATATTTAAAATATTTGTTCTTAAATACTTAGATACATAACATTTCCGCAATCTTTTATAACGCTTTGTCCTCAAATCAAGGGTACAAATGGATATTGTTGACGAAACTGTTCTGTCTCCCATGATGCTTCTTCATCTGGAAAATTCTTCCAACTAATGAGATATTCCTTGAGTGTTCGAGAACAATGTCTTCTTTCTCTGGTTGCAATGATTGCCTCTGGTTCCAAAATTACCCTTCCTTCGTCATCTAACATAGGAAGTATTTTTTTGCACCGTTTGATGCCCCAACATTTTTTTGAGACATGATACATGGAAGACATTGTGGATATGACTTTTAACAGGTAACTGTAATTTATATGCAACTTGACTAATCTTCTTGGTGATCTGGTATGGTCCATAGAACTTTGGGGCCAACTTGTTTTTTCTGCCTTGTTTAAGAGATACCTGTTTATAGGGTTGCATTTGTCTCATTCTACCACATATTGCTGGATATCTTTTTGCATTCCCTTCCAGAAAAATGACCTTCTTGCATTATAATAAGATTTGAAGAATCCTACGTGCCCTATGGCTGGTGAATCATGGGATTCCTTCATTACCTTAACCTTGAATTTAGAGTTTGAGTTTAAATAAATACTCCCCTTATACCAAAGGATATCGTTTTTCCATTCAAACTTAAGGTCATGATTGGAATTGTTAATTATAGTACTTGTTTTTGGGTCCTTGGCATATTCGCTTCGTATTTCATCTAGTAAGAGGTAATATCCTCATATTTTATGGAGAGTGCATTTGTGACTACATTTTCCTTCCCCTTTTTGTGTATTATTTCGATGTCAAAATCAACAATTTTTTCTATCCACTTCTATTGTTCTGTGGACAATGTTTTATGTTGAAGTAGGTATTAAAGACTATGGTGGTCTATGCTGATGATGAATTTTCTCCCTAGGAGGTATTGTCGACACTTTTCTAATTCCTGTATAATTACCAACATTTTCGTATCGTATGTAGACTTCAATTGTTCTTGCTTATTTAATTTCCTGCTCTCAAAGGCTATCGGTTGTTCATCTTGCATTAGTATTGCTCCCAACCCATAACTTGAAGGGTCACATTCTACTACAAATTGTTTGGAGAAGTCCGGGGTAGCTGGTATAGGTGTGGAGGATATAATTCCTTTCAAAGCTTCAAAACACTTATCTGCTTCTTCACTCCACTGGAATGCATTCTTTTTTGGAAGGTGTGATAAGGGTGTGATTATGTGCTCATAATTCTGGATGAATCTTCTGTAGTATACAGTTATCCCAAGGAATCCCCTTAACTTGGAGATGTTAGTGGGTTTGGGCCATTATGTGATTGGTTTGATTTTTTTGGATCTACCTTGACTACTTCTTTAGATATTACATGACCAAGGTAGCTCACTTATTCCTTACCTGAACGTGCATTTGGACATCTTAGCGTAGAACTGATTTGCTTTTAAAATAGAAAGTACCTGTTCCAGATGTACGAGAAGGTCCTTCCATGTCTTACTGTATATCTGAGGATGTCATAAAATAAAACAAGTACAAAATTCCTTAGGAATGGATGAAATAAGTTATTCATGGTTGCTTGAAATGTCGCTGGAGCGTTAGTTAGCCCAAAAGGCATTACCTTAAACTCATAGTGTCCTTCATGGGTCTGGAAATATGTCTTCCCCACATGTTCTAGCCTTAATATGATTTGGTAATATCCTGATCTTAAGTCTAATTTTGAAAAGTACCTTTTTCCATGAAGCTCGTCCAACATTTCATCGATAAATGGAATGGGAAATTTGTCTTTAATAGTTATCTTGTTTAGTCCTCTGTAGTCGATGCATAGCCTAAATGACCCATCCTTATTTCGTACCAATACTACTAGTGAAACATAAGGACTCTGACTTTCTGTAATCACTCCACACTTAAGTAAATCACAGATTAATCTTTCAATATCTGTCTTATGATGGTGTGCATACCTATAGGGTTTAACATTGACGGGGCTTGATCCAGACTTGATTTTGATGACATGCTCGATCTTCCTTTCTAGTGGTAACTCCATGGGGAGATCTTCGAATACCTTTTTGTACTTTTGGATTAGTCCTTGGATCTCTGGTTGACCTAGTTTAACCCCTTCCGAAGTTAATAATTCCATATCTTGGCACTGCACAACATATGCTGGTGCTCCCTTTTGAATTAGCTTCTCCATTTTGTGGGATGACACAATTTGTGTGCGAGAGGGTTGGAATCCATACAACTTGTATTTTTCTCCTTGCCACTTAAACTTTATAAAGTGTTCTTATTAGTTTGCTAAGTAGGTACCTAGTGTTTGTAGCCACTGAATTCCTAATACTACATCGACTCCTCCTAAGGGCACTACATAAAATTCTGACTCAAGGTTATAGTTTTGTATTTGTAGCTCAACTTTGTGGCATTTTCCCACTTTTTTGATATTCTTTTCATCTGCGACCATTACCTTCATGTTAGGTACTGGATATATGAAAAGTTTAAGCCTTTTTGCAACACTTACATCAATGAAATTATGGGTATTTCCTGTGTCAAATAAGATGACAACATTGTTATTTTTTATATGCGCTTTAAGTTTTAATGTCTGTGTTGGTGTATTTTTGTTATGGTTGCGATCGATTTCTTGGGTGTTTCTTCATCTTTTGAATATGATGGAGGATTTTGGATGTCACATGTTTCTTCTATATCGGATTCCTCACTGTCTGACTTGCCTTCCTCTTCTGCTTCACATTGATAAAGGTTCTTGGTGGTCTCTTTTTTCCAACATTTGTGTCTTGGGTCCCACTTCTCTCCGCAATATTTACACTTTCCTTCTTTCATTCGTTGGACTTCTAAAGTGGGTTTGTTGTCACTTCTTAGATGTGGTGGCTGGTATTTGGTGTCGGTTTTGGTATTTTGGACGAACCTTTGATCTTTATCATGGTTTATGTTCCATGTCTTTTTAATTTTTTCCTCAATGATTTTTGCCTTGCGTCTCGCCTTGTCCAAGGTTGAGACATTTAGTAGCTTTAGTTCATCCCTGATATAGGGTTTCAGTCCGTACACATAAGTTTGTAGGCGTTGAATATCTGTGACTTTCGGCACACGCGTCGCTAGGGATTCCCATTCGTCGGTGTATTCATCGACATCGCCTTTTTGCTGCAGTCTGGCGAACTTTGCGAATAAGTCTTTTTATTTTAAACCTTCAAACCTCTTAAAGAAGTCATTTTGTTACAATTGAGCTTAGTTGTCTGTGTTATAACCTTCCACCACATATGACAGTTGTATTCCCGATCTTCTAGTTGCATCGAGGCATATTTTATCATTTCTTTGTCAGATGTGATATTGTGTATGGAGAAAAATTCTTTTGCCTTGTTGATCCACACAACGCTCCATTTTGTTTCACCATTGAATTTTGACAATTCTAACTTGGATTTCATTTGATATTCACCTATTGGTGGCTTGGGAGGAGAGAGTGGTTGTTTAATATTTGGAGAATTATTGTGACCGATCTCTTCTTGTGGGATCTCTCCTTGGGGAGGAATTGCCTTATGATGGTTTGCATTTATTGAACTTGAGGAAGATTGGTCTTCCCCTGACACATTGCCAGTTATTGTGGTTTTTTTTCTTCTAAATACTACTTGAGTTTGCTTAATCCGATTTCAAACCCTAATGATATATCTTTTCTTACTCTCTCCAACTCCCATGATACAACTTCATTGACTTCCTTTTTTACAGTGTCTGATAATCCTTTTTGACCTTTGTGTAGTTTTGCTTCAATTTGGTAGAGCCTTGAGTGTAAACCCTCAAGAACTTTAGAATCTAAGACTTGGCTAAGCTCCAATTTCTCCATTCGTTCTTTAATTTCATTCATCTTTGACATTTTTCTTGTGCGGGGAGGAATTTTTCCCACTCTAGGATAAAAGGATCTTAAATGTAATAATTAATTATTATATTTCATATTTATTTTTATTTTTAAATAATAATATTAATATTATTAATAAAGTTTACTAATAATAATAATATTTATTTATAAAAAATAAAATGTGATATTTAAATATTATTAATGTTTTTAGGGTTTTGTCATGTAAAAGAGAATAAGTGCACGAAGGATGAGACTGATGGGAGCACGCGAAGGGAGGTAGGCGGGCAGGAAGGAAGTTGACACAAAGGAGTTGGCATGGGCGTTGGATGAACAAGGTGGATGGGAGAAGGGACGAGGATGGCACACAAGAGAGTGTGTGCGCATGAGGTTGGGGAGGTTGCAAGGGTGTGTAGTAGGATAGCGCGGGAGGGAGGAGGATGGCGTGGCATGGAGAGTGATCGTGGACGGGGAGGGAGAAGGTGGAGGCGGAAGGGTGGGGAAACATGTGGGTGTGGTGTAATAACAACAGATGAATGGGATGAAGAGAAATGATTGGGAGAGTGAGGGACGATGATGGGTGGTCGGAGTGTAGTGGATGAAGTGGGGGAACACGATGAGACGAGTGAAGAATGGAGTAGGTGAGAGGTGGGGAGGAGATGAATGAAGTTGCAGAAGGTGCCGAGGAGCCGTACGACTCTGATATCACTTGGAGCGAATGTAATCAAAACCCATAAAAATTGAAATAACCCATAAAAATTGAAATAGCCACAATGAATAGTAATAATTGAATGATGAATTTTTAAAATAAGAGCTAAGACCTTTTATAGGTCTAAGCACACCGTTTGAATGGAATGGTGTGACCCTACGATTAGCTAAGTAATATTACATTTAATAATTAAAATATTTGTTCTTAAATACTTAGATACATAATAGTGATTGGGGCGACTCCTTTCGAAGCACTATTGGGGCATAAGCCTAATGTATCGAACTTGAGAGTTTTTGGTTTCAAAGCTTTGGCCAAAATTCCTATTGACAAGAGAAAGGCCTTTCAAGCCCAGAGTATAGAATGCATACTATGGGGATATGTTGAGGATGCTAAGGCATACAAATTGATGGAGCTTGCAATAAGGAAGTGCTTCATAGAGGGCAGTGTGTAATTTGAAGAAGACTAGTTGCATGATCCACCATAATCCAAAGCAGAAGAAGGTATAAACACTCTTCCATTTCCATTTGATGATGATATATTGTCTCATGTTTAAGATTTAGATGACAAGGAAAAATATCAACATGATCTTGATATTGAGGTTGTACCTCAAGAGAATCTAGATCTAGATCCAACTCCCATTCCAAATCAATGGCCTAAGCCTAAATGGGCCCAAAAGTTCATTGAAGCAGCTGGGAATGGTGTTGGGAATCCAGATGACATAAGAAGAACATGGTCCCAGTATCATAATGAACATGTTGCACTCTCTCACACAACTTCACTACCCACAGAGTGGTGTAACAAACTTCCAGAGAGATGTTACTTGACGATGAAGATTGATCTACAATTTGGACCATTGACGTACAAAATGGATCATTATATTCCTCCTCCATACAGAAGAAAAAAAAGCATTGATTAGATCATAAGAAGATTGAGAGTTTCACATGCATAGTCCCAAGATGTTGATGCACAAAAGATCCAAGATTATGCATTTCTGCTCCATAGTGTTGCAGATTGCAACAATTTTTTCACAAGTTTTTGCTCAAAGAGAAATTTTTTCTCTTAAGTATAGCTTGTTTCCTAATTCTTGCTTATTTTGAGGGGAGGGTTTTCCCATGAGGTTTTACCCATTTACTTAGTTTATTAAGCAATATTTTATTTTATTTAGATTGTATGGGTGACTTTTGGCCTAGTTGTCAAGGCCCAAGTTGTCCAAAGTTAGGATTAAGAGGGGGTGTTGGGATTAATTAATCCTCCTTTGTCCAATATAGTCTATTTGGTATTTTTTGCCTAGCTTAAGGAGTTATTATTACTACACTAGAGTATGGGGGACACACCTAAAGGTTATATGCCACTTACTACAGTGCATGCATGAGTTTATCTGCCTCTGGGAGCAATCCCTACATTATAGGAGCCCACTCTGAGTGCCACCAACAACCTCCATCAATTGGTTGTTGTAGGTAAGCAATTATGCTAAGTTAAATGCCAGTTACAATTAGTTAGATCACTTTCAGTTATCCTAGAGCCAGTTTTGCATGCATGAAGGGAGAGTGGCGCCTTTTTCCCACCCACCTCATTAGTTAATTGATGGTAGACTGATTTAGACATCCAGAGTTAGACTAGTGAGCTCCAACAATGATTTAGACACATTGAGTTAGCTATTCAGTCAATTTGAGCTGGTAGATTTGAATCCTATCCACATTATTCAAATTATATTTATTGTATAATAATTGTATTATTCATTAATGAATGAATATTAATGTTGTGATTATCTGAGCAATTATTGTCCAATTTATCTCAAATTTGTGGCATGAATTTCATGTTCCATATACATTCTCTTTGATTATTCCATTGAATAATTCCATTCCTATAGCTCGCTTGGTTCTGACTATTGCTCAGGCTCACTTGTTTTGGCAGATGATAGGGCTTCAAAACTTGAAGCCTGACTCTTAATCCATGATGTCCCACCTATTAGGTACAAGATGAGAAGCATGAAAATTTTCTACAGTGTGATGGGAAGAGTGCATGGCTATGTCTCCAAAGGAAATATATATCAAAGAGGTAGGTTTGAATGTCAAAACTAGACAGATTACCTATCCAAATATCTCGTAGCAGTTTTGAGTGTCAAAACTAGACATATAATACCACAATTTGAACTATGAATTATTTGAAACACATCAAGTATCTGAGTGTTGAGACCTATGAGGGATTCTTGCAACTCCACCTTTTGACAATAAGACTCAATCTCAACAAATGGAGGGTGTTGGCTTCTATCGAGAATGCACCCATTACAATTCAACTTAAATTTATTTGGCACTCACAAAAAACTTTAGCAAGTACCAAGAAACAAGTAAACTTACAAAAAATAATATTTGCGAGTTACAAATTGATGTTGAATTGATACGAGCAATTGAAATGTTTTACCTCTATGGAAGATGAAACTAAAAAGTTATTTTCCTATTGCTTCTAGAGTTGTAGTGGTAATGCTGCAACTTTCAAAGGAGACTACATCATACTTATGCTGTGTATTTTTATCAACATTTTCCCTATAAAGCGTGAACAATGACTTTCAAGTACGTGGCTTTGCATCGGTTCCCAAATCAAATTTGGATGATTGTCTCTGAAATACCTCCTCACTATATATTATGTGTTTCCCATGAAAGATCCCATTTTGATTTTGAGTCAAGAATTCCTTTTATATCTATTGAGTATCTTGGCAAACTAACACCCATTTGCCCCTCTATTAATCTCTATCAAATTCAAAGAAAGATTGCACAAACATTCTACATGTTTCATTGGATTAAAGACTATAGCTTAATCTGCTACTATGGCTGGTGATAAAAGGGGTGCTCCTTTCACTCTGTCAACTGAATAAACTTATTTGTAATGCTCTATCCACCATTGCAATAGGATAGGTTGAATGTTAATGAATTCTCCAAACCATAATTGAAATTATATATGTTATGTGATTCTTCCAGCTCTTTATTATGCATAGAGGTTAAAGAATTAGGTGATGGAAACATTAGAGAAAGTGCGATGACATACACTACAAAGTCCATGAGCGCTAGGAAAGTGCAACTGCAAAGTTTGGTTCTCTAATGATTGAAGAAAATAAAACCATCCCATAAAATTGTTAGCCACATTTAATATGCCTTGAGGCACTTGAATGCCATATGAGCTAGAAATAAATAAATTATATGATATATAGTGAAGCTTTTCAAATAAGTAACTGATATCCACACTACTAACAATAATTATGATATTTGTAGGTGGTGTTACTTCCATCACCCAAAGACGAGCATCTGCCATGATCATTGTCTCTATTTTACTCGCATTGCTAGGAGGGAGTTGTTGCAATCAGAGACTAGAGTTAATGAGCGTAAGATCAAGATCTGTTTTTTTCTAAGAAAAGAATCATACACAGAGAAATGATCATGGGGGTTGAGGCCAATGTATCTCTAGCACCATTCTCTCAAACTCGAATTCGCAGATGACTGGCGGAGAAAATTTCCACAAACTATGTATTGGTTCAACTAGGAAACATCTCGCGGTGCTCAAACAATGGACCAACATGTTCCAATGTGAATGATTTTACATTAAGTACCTAACAATACTTATGGCTAACTGTTACACAATTATGGTTTCCCATGCCGACATAGGTGACTATCCATGTTTTTCCCTCCACCGACAATTCAACTTCAACAACATCACTATCCTCTCGTTCTAGAAGCTTGGTTGAAATATTTGAAATAGTCAGAATTGCTTAACCCATATCAACCATGACCCTTCCATCCTCTTTAATCTTGGGAATAATTATACCATCTCTTGTGTGTATTCTATAACTTTGAGGTATAGCTGAATCTTTCATGTTCTACAACACAACAAGCCATGCATCCAATTCCACTCCCATCCATCTTAAGCTCACTATCATCAGGGTTTATTATTCACTCTATGCCGTTAACTCCAAGCAGTGTAATAATGACTCCACCGACCACAACCACAAAATTTCAATCACACAATTTGATATCCTGCTCTGTATATACTTTAGGCTCCATGGAATCTTGATTTTTGACTAGGATGAAGTTGTTTCTAAGGTCATGATACTTCAAAAAATACAACACATCCTTCTTATTATTAGATTCCAATGAAAAATCTGTAACTGATCCTTTGCTATTGAGGCCACCCAACATGGTGCTCTAATGCGATATGTATAGTGTAAAGTGTAGATCCAGAGGGAGGCGTTGCATCGGCTTCCATGTCGAGACTAGGACTAGGACTGGGACTTGGAGTTTCCATACTATGTTCATCATATTCCCAAAATTTCTATGTAGAGAATGCAAAGAGTAGGGCATGTGTGAAGGCACTAGTGCATATAGAAGAATCACATAGGAGTAATGTATTGCTCCAAATGTAAGTTGATAGAACCGGTAGAGAGGAAAAGAATATGTCAAGGAGCATAAGTGAAACTAATAAAAACCACTTAGAAAAATTCTACAAGGCCCAAGAACTATAGGGATCTCATACCACAATTGGAACACCCAATAAAAGATAATTGTGAATGCTCTAATTTCCATTAAGATAGTATACATATAAATACAATGACATGACCTTTGGTTTCATATTCCAAGTGGTCTCTTAGACTCATATGATGCTTCCTATTCTTTATTATTGTTCATTTTCTTTTTTCACATGAATAGTAGAAAATACCATAACCCTTAATGGATTAGGTTTTCAACAAAACTTATTATCATTACAGACTTCCTTTAGTGTCCCAACACTAATTGATCCAAACAATAGTTCCAAATTACATAATAGGAGGAAACCCTCAAAACATTCTCAAGTTCAAATCCATTTATGTAGCAAAAAATAATAACATACCATCCTAGGCCCTTCTTAGTATAATTATATAATAGTCATTGGAAGGAGTTCCTTCCTTGAATTCTTGTTCAAGTAAGGTACCCTCCTGTAAGGCCAAAGCTTCTAGATATAAGATATCAAACTGAGAATTAAATTCATGATATACATGAGTGAAAGTAATGTTTTCAAATAAAAATTTTACTTCTAATATTTGATTCATACTAGAGAGAATCCCTAGGTTAATAATGAAAGTCTGATGATTTGCCCAATTTAATGACAGTTTTGAGTCTCTGAAAACCTAGAGATATTTTAGTCCTGTTTCTTCTACCCCTTTCAATAGAGACCAAACGGCATGAAATTATGCACGATTATTTGAGCCTTGTACCACTGTACACTTCAATATAAAGTAGTGGGAATAATTTAGAAAGAGGACTACCCCTTCTCCACAAATTCTAGGGCTTCCGTTGCTTGCTCCATCTAATAAACACCAAGGAATTTCATGATTTATGTGAGGCAAGTATAATACTATGTAAGACCTGTGATTCATAAAGATTTTATGATAATCTTAGACCCACCTTACTCTATGTGTTACTTGTGCTTTTGTGAGTGAATTTCCTTGAAACACCATATGGTTCCTAGCCCACCAAATTCCATAGACAAAAAAGCAAGCAAGAGCCTTATATCTTGAGACTATTTTGTCTAATATCCAATCGAAGAGACAGTCAACTGAGGTCCCATTTCCCAATTTTACTTGTAACTGTGATTCAAAAACTCCCCTCCAAATAGCTTTGGAATAAGAACAATCTAGAAATAATTTTCCACCATCTCATCACTATTTTTGCATAGAATACATCTACCTGGACCTATCCAGGTCCTCTTTTGACGATTATCCCATGTTTAATTTTTTTTTGGGCCAACCATAATAGATTTTTTGTTTTTAAGGGACAAGAAAATTTCCAAATTGATCTCCAAGACCATACTCTGACATTACTACATTCTTCTTCAATCCTTATAACATATTTTAGCTTTATTGTATACTTCCTTGTGCTCATATTTTTATACCACTTAAGGTGGTCTTCTTCATATTTTAATTTATAGCACAATGCTTAAGTAAATATAAAGACAACCACCATTCCACTACTAGATCCCCTTGTAGATTTAAAATGTCTATTGATTTCCAGCCACGTGCTTAGATATTATGTTAATCATAGAGGATACATCTCTTAAAAAACATATCCCTTAGTCATGGAGCACATCCAATAAGACATTTGATAATTATTAATTACCTTGACTCCTATCCAAGGAACCTCACCTATTTTTACTTTGCCAATATTTCTAAGTTTCCAAGTTACGCATTTACCTATGCAAAAAAGGCTTTTACCAAGGCTTTTCAGATAACAGAGTCATCCTAGACTTATTTCCCTTCCAATATGATCTAGACTTCCATCGACATCTCTTTTTAAATATTTTGATTTCATTACTCTACCTTAAAGGCCACCATTGTATACCAATAACTTAATACTTTTGGTTGCTAGTGCCAAACTGAAAAGGTAGATGTTTCTCATCGCCCACCCCTTGCTTCTTTAGGTTTTTCCAATTTGTACCACTTAACGAATGGATTTATTTCTCTTGCTCTTTTCCCAATCCAAAGAAAACTAAAGCATTTATTTATTATTTTATTTAAAATACATGTAGGAATCTTAGCAATGGTCATCCAATAAACATGTATACTTTCTAGTACTACCTTTACTGGGACTAATATTCCTAAACATGACTAATATTCATATATAAACAACTATTTTTTAGTCGGTGACTAATAGTAGCTAATTTCCACTATCTTATAGCTTGGCTAAATTAGTCGTATTTAACTTAGTCATTAATTGGTTGACTTATTAGTCATTGATTTAGTCATTGATGTAGTTGTTGATTTAGTCATTAATTGCCACAATTAATGACCAAATATGCGACTAAATAAACTACTAGATGAAAAATCAAGGTAATATATTAATGACTAAGCTAAACATGACTAAACGTTAGTTGCACTATAAGATACTTGAAATCAGCTACTAATAGTCACATATATGCGAATTTAGTCATTTTCTTAGTCACAAATTTACAATAGGGCACAGAGGAACGAACCACCAACCTCCTGCTTATAATTAGGCAGGTGCTCTACCATTGAGCCAGCCCCCTTTAAGAAGTTGTTATTGGCTGACAACGATGATATTCAAACAAATTTTGCATCATTCAAGCATACACAATAATGGTTACCAAGTTACTATAGATCCATAACGGCTTACCTTGTACTAGTCCTTTAAGTCCTTCAATTGCATTTATTAAGTGCAAATAGTGCAAATCTATATTTTCACTTAATAAATGCAATTGAAGGACTTGAAGGAAGAGTACAAGGTAAGGAATTATGGATCTATAGTAACTTGGCAATCATTATTTTGTATGCTTGAATGATGCAAAATGCAAAAATGCCAGAAATTTATAGGTTATGCTCATACAAGTCCTTCTTTAACCCCAACTGAGGTATTGATTGCAATTAAGACATTATGAATCTATAGGAATGACAAGCATGCATCCATTGTTAAACTATCTACCTAGTCATCTAGTGCCATGCCAAGATATCTGAATTTGACTGAAAATTCATAAGTAACTTGAAGATAATGGTGGACGATGCCATGTAAAGGATATTTTTAGTTTATATAGAAGCAAAGGATGAGCAAATGGTGTCCCAAACTCATCTTCCTCCAATGTGGGCCAAGCCACCATATCCTATAAAATGAACATAGGTGCATGTTTCTCTCAGGTTCCATGAACATCTTACACAAACTTCAGATAGTTTTAATTAAATTTGGATGCCCATATTAACTTCAAAGGACCAAAACTTAAACTAGTAGATTTGGAATATTTAAAATATATGTACAAAAAGTCTCCACATCTAATAAACCAATACATCATTTACTTATGGCATGATATTAGAGTGGTTGGACATATTTTTAGACAACATTTGGAGAGTTTTGATAAGATTTGGATGTTCATTCTTAGGATGTATATGCCCATACTAGGAAAAATTAACCTCTAAATTATTTTAAAAAAATCAGATAGAAATTTTGGATGAAGAAGATAGGATCCCTTGTAATGTTCTTTAGTCTCCAATGGATAAAATCACAACCCAAAATTTATATAGAATAGTAAAAAGAGATATACTACTAATTCCATTTCACATCAAGAAGAATGGGCATTAAATCTAAGTACTCTTAGCCACTATATAAATGGAAACATAATGAGATGAAATATTAGCAACAATACCTTCGAGTTTGCTTGCTGACAAGAAGTATGAATACTTATGTGATCATTTTATTTAGAGGTGACTTAAACAACCACTAACCTACAATCAAGGAAAGAAACCATGTTCACATTGATATATACAGAAAATAAAATAAAAGTTAAAGATAGACTATGCCAATCCCACTATCATTTATACCTCGAAAGAGAACTAGCAAATCTCTCACAATTGTTCAACTTTGTCCAAAATGACCACTTGGAATACCACTGTTTAAACAAAAAAAAAAAGAAATTGAAAACATGAAAGTAGCAATTTACTCTACTTGTCTATTGGATGCAGAGTCCCATAGCTGTACAACAAAATTAGTCAAGCACATGCAATAAAATTATAAATGGACAAAAAGAAGAAAACAATGTGGTTTAGATATTCCTTTATATACTCATATATATATTATGATAAGAATTCCTTTTAGGAGACATGTCACTTACGAAACAATTGACATATCAGAGAGAGAGAAGGATAGGTAGCTGTAGGGCAGAGTGAGATAAATACAGACCTTGAGGTATTAATAAAAATAGTCTAGAAATGAGGATGAACTTTCAATCCCAGTGCTGCAATAAATGACAGTCTTTTAGGACAGTCATACATCAAGCAAATAGAAGGTCCTTTCAAATGTCCAGAGGCAGTCTTAACCCACACTCTAGCACGTCCATCGAAATTTTGTTTCTAGAAACCTCATAATGGAAGATTACTTAAAACAATATCCCAATTCTATCAAAATTACAACTTTAAGGCCCTGATTTCTCTTAATAAACAACCCAACTCTAGACAGACACATCATAACCATGTTTTTGTCCTAAATGTCATGTAGCAACATAACCTATCCTGGGCCCATTGTTTGTCATCATGCCAGCTTGCTAAGTGCTTGTTAGATTTTTATCAATTAGACAGTATTATCTTAGGATCTTGTCTGAGAGAATAACATGCACAACAATCAATCAATCACAAGAGACAATGGACACAAAGATTTTCCTAGGTGAAACCATAAAGGAGAAAACCCTGCAACTTCCTCAGAGATAGAATAAGCACCAATGGCAGCAGTAAAACCCAAATACAGTAAGATGATCTCCAACAACTATTCTCTCTCTTAACCCAACTTCTTCTCTCTCACTCATGTGCTACAACTGAGTGTGAGTGACTGTGTGATAAATAGAGAGGATCACTGTCTATTTATACTAATTCCCAACTTGACAGTGACTTATCAGGGTCGACTTCTCTAGGAGAATCTAATAACCCTAGTGCCCTGGAACTGTGGGGACTTTAACCCTTGAACAATAAGGAGGGTTACCCCCTATGAATTTACATGAATTGTTTACATTATTGATTCTCTCGATAGGAACATTGGGGTGTGACATGACTCAATTACATTACAAATACTTTCCGATAGGAACATCGGGGTATAATATATAAAATATACAAGTGAATACATTCAGAAGTTACAAATAAATCAACACTCCCTCTTAACTAGGAAGGTATTCTCTTGACACAATTCATCAGTACAAGTCTTCTTCTCCGGATCAAATCTGGATCAACATCAATGATGGATCATCATCGAAACTGGATCATCACTGGATTTTCATCAAAGCTAGATCATCACTGGATCATCATCAAAGTTCGATCATCAATGGATCATCATCATCACTGCTATCTCAATCAACTGGTGCTATCTCTCAATTCTACTCGTCATAGGAAGTTCTACAGAGCCAACCCTTTTTCATGTTGGTTGTAGGCCTAGCCTTCATGTAGGTCTTCATCTTCTTCAACACTTATATCTGACCTAGTCACAAAGGCCCTCCCAACACTTACATCTGACCATGCGAGGAACACATCCAACATACATGTCATAAAAGCACGTCCAATACTCACATCTGACCATGGGAGGAACACGTTCTGAATCCATGTCAGAAAGGCCTAACACTCACATCTGACCATGAGAGGAGCCAATCCAACATTCATATCAGAAAGGCTCTGCACTTACATCTGACCATGAGAGGAACCAATCTAGCATTCATGTCAGAAAGGATCTGCACTTACATCTGACCATGATAGGAACCAATCCAACATTCATGTCAGAAGGGCTCTGCACTTACATCTGACCAGGAGAGGAACCAATCCAACATTCATGTCAAAAGGGCTCTGCACTTACATCTGACCATGAGAGGAACCAATCCAACATTCATGTCAGAAGGGCTCTGCACCTACATCTGACCATGAGAGGAACCAATCCATCATTCATGTCAGAAGGGCTCTACACCTACATCTGACCATGAGAGGAACCAATCCAACATTCATGTTGGAAGGGCTCTGCACTTACATCTGACCATGGGAGGAACCAATCCTACATCCATGTCAGAAGAGCTCTCAGACTCATCACTTCCCTTTGGAGGGAACCTCAATCTAGAGAACACCAAGCTTCTCCCTGAAGTATTCAAACTTCACTCTGTCTAATGGCTTGGTCAACACATCAACTATCTGTTCGTCTATCGCAACATATCGGAGCTTCACTGCTCCTCTCTGCACCATATCCCCGATATAGTGATATTTGATCTCGATATGCTTCGACTTGTCATGGAACACTGGGTTCTTCGACAACTTCACACAACTATGGTTGTTGTAATACATACAAGTAGCATCCAACTAGAGATCAAACAAATCAGATAGTAGATTTCTTAGCCACACTGCCTCACAACTAGCTGAACAAGCTGCGACATACTCTGCTTCAATTGTACTCAGTTCCACGCAAGATTGCTTCCTGCTAAACCAAGAGATCACACCTGATCCCATACTGAAGCAACACCCCGAAGTGATCTTCCTATCAATGGCATTGCCTGCCCAATCTGAATCAACATAACCTTCCAGGTTAATCTTCTGATTTGCCTTACTTGATCCCATAATCAACTGTACCCTTTAGGTTCCTCAGAATATGCTTTGCAGCAATCAAGTGAACATGTCTAGGATTTGTTAGGAACTGGCTCAATGTGTTCACAGCAAAGCAAATATATGGTCTCGTATTTGTCAGGTACATCAAGGACCCAATCATCTAACGATACATCGTAGCATCAATTGACTCTGATGAAGCATCACTCAATAGCTTCAAGTTTGATGCCATAGGTGTGGTCACGACCTTGCAGTCCATCATCTTGAACCTCTTCAGGATCTCTATTACATACTTCCCTTGTCCTAGGGAGATTCCATCCACATTCTGCCACATCTCCATGCCTAGAAAGTAGTGCATCATACCCAAGTCCTTCATCTCGAACTCGGCAGCAAGCTTCCTCTTTGTATCATCAATCAACCCATCTTCACCTGTTACAAACAGGTCATCTACATACAGTAGGAGTATCATTGGGTTCCCTTCTTCAACCTTGTATTAAAGGTTGGAATTTTCTTTAATCTTGGTAAAGCCCAAACTGGATAGGAAGCCATCAATTTTTCCGTACCATGTCCTGGGTTCCTATTTCAAACCGTACAGGGCTTTCTTCAATTTACACACATGAGTCTCCCTGTCATGTGTCTCAAAACCGAGTGGATGCTCCACATACACTTCCTCTTCCACTACACCATTCAAGAAGGCAGTATTGACATCCATTTGGTGTATCTTCCATTTCATTACTGCAGCTAGAGCAAGTACCAATCTGATGGAAGTGTATCTGGCTACAAGTGCAAAAGTCTCTTCATAATCTATCCCTTCTTTCCGGGAGAAGCCACGAGCCACAAATCTTGCTTTATATTTCTCTATGCTACCATCTGCAACATGCTTGATATTGTAGATCCACTTGGAATTCACGACAGACTTATCCTTTGGTATTGGGACAACATCCCAGACATAATTATTCATGATCGATTGGTACTCCTCGATCATAGCATCCTTCCATTGTTTCTTCTCTACCGCTTCTTCATAGTTGGAAGGTTCTTTATCAATGAAGTCACACAATAGTGCTACATAGCCAAAGAAGGACCTAGTTTTTTCCTCTCTCTGTGCACTTCTTTTGGAGCCCCATATCTTTCTACACCTTGGATAGCCTCTTGTACCCATGCAAGTTTGCTCTTGTGAGGATTCTTCTCTTGGGGTGGATTTACAGGTTCATGGGGTTATTCTATTTCTTGATCTTCATCTTGATTTGCATCGTTCATAGTTGTATCTTAAATTCTGGGTACTTCTGTTCACTTCAGAGTCTTCAACTGGTCTCTTTCTGGATTTGTTGTAAGCCGAATCTTCATTGAATGTTACGTATCTACTTATGTTGATCTTCTTGAATCTTGGGAAGTATACTCTGTAAGCTTTCGAGCTTTCACTATATCCCACAAATATACTCTTCTTCCCTGAAGGATCTAACTTTGTTCTCTTTTCTTTTGGAATGTGTATGTACATTGGACAACCAAATATTCTGAGATGATTGACTTCTGGTTTCCTACCGGAGTAGACTTCTTCAGGTGTCTTGTTCTCAAGTACTTTATGCGGAGTACGGTTTTGTACATACACAACTGTTCTAGCAGCTTCTGCCTATAGATGCATAGAAAGATCTTGATCATGAAGCATTGCCCTTGCATCTTCCATAATCGTTCTATTCTTTCTTTCTGCAATCCCATTCTGTTGTGGATTATATGGAGTGGTTACCCTCTTAATCCTTGAATCTATGCATAATTATTTGAATTCGTTTGATGTGAATTCTTTGCCATTGTCTGATGTATGATTCTTGATCAAAGCTTTGAACTCTTTGAACTCGCTGAATACTTCATCTTTGTTTTTCATGAACTATATCCATGTCTTCCTAGAAAAATCATCAATGAAAGAAACATAGTATACATATCTGCTTAATGAGCTGGATGACATCGGACCACATAGATCGGAGTGAATGATTTCCAAGATTCATTTTTCCTTGCTTTCGCTACTTGGAAATGTCTTCTTTGTGTTCTTTCCTTTCGCACATACTTTTCAAACTCCTTCATGTTTTGCCTGCATTTCTGGAAGTCCTTCAACAGCTTTGCTTGCAAGTGGTAGTGCTCTGTAATGCACATGTGCAAGCCTTCTATGCCAAAGTTCATTTGGCTCTACTGAGTCATGAACCGAATCTTGTTCTGGTTGGTCCTTCAGTTTGTAAAATTCTCCCTCTTGCTCTCCAATTACTACTGCATCGTCAATTGTCTTTCCTTTTGGCCACATGAGGACTTGGCCATCTATAAATGTAACCCTCATGCCTTTTGCATCTAATGTCGATATGGAGAGAAGATTCTTCTTTAGTCCTGGTACAAACAAGACATCCTTCATCTTGATAGACTTCCCAGAGTCTAGCTTGTAGGAGGATTCACCACTACTTTTTTATGGGATATTGGTAGTCTCCCAAAGTTTTACCTTATGGGGTGAATTATGTTTGGATAGTTTCACAAAAGATTCCTTGAATCCAATCATGTGCTTGGAAGCTCAACTATCAATAATCCAATCTTTACTTCCGTGTGTGATAGTTCCCGTGAGGGTAGAGATCAAAACATATTCTTCATCACTTGAAGAGTCTTCACTTTCTTGTTTGACTCTTTTCCTGGGAGGATCATCATCCTCTGTAGTGTGAGCATGATGTCTTATTTTGTGGTTCTTCTTATTTTTAGAACCATTGTTATTCATAGGACAATTTCTAGCAAAGTGTCCTCTTTCATCACATGTATAGCATATGAGTTTGGATAGATCCTTGTTTGATCTTACAGAGTTATCTTTCTGGTGAGAATGCTTACCGTGGTGATGATGATTGTCCCTTTTGCGTTTCTTGGAGTGTACTGTGAGAGCTTGATCTTCATTTCCCATCTTTTCTTCTCGAGCTACTATTCAAGATTCTTCTTGTGAGCATTCTTCCCATAGCCTACTAAACTTGATTAGCTTCTTTCTAGCACATATTCCTTGGATGAAAGAATCCCATGACCTAGGGATACCATTCAAAGTGGTCATCACAATCTCTGCATTCTCCACTTCTTCATCCACTGCTTCAAGTTGTTCTTTGATCTGGGAGACCCTTGTAAAGTATGACTGTATGGTCTCCTCATTCTGGATCTTTACATTCTTCAACTGGTTCCTCAAAGTCATCTTCCGATTAATGTTCTTCCCTTTAATTAGCTTAGTCAAGGCATCAAACATTTCTTTAGGTGTCTTTAGGGAGGACACTTATGGTTTGAGGTGATCCTTGATTGAATCAGCAATAATCCTCTTAGCCATGACCAATTTCCTTTTATGTAAGGCCTTAGCCTCATCTCCCTCTGGAACTGGAACCTCTTCACCGATGTAAGAGTCCAACTCATTTTCTTCTAGGACCAGGGAGATCCTATACTTATAGGCTCGAAAGTTATAAGCTCCCTCAAGCTTTTCATCAAGCTTGGTGTGATGAGACATCTTAACTGAGAGCATCAAATGGAAATACAAAGGTTTTAGATCTTACTAATTAGAGAAGTTGAAAACTGGATCTGGAGCTGATATTCTACAGTGATGGTTTTCTGGTTCCAAGGCAGATTAGGGTTTCACTTTCCTGGAACTCTACCCAACCAAAAACCTTGATTCTTGTCTCTCAAATTTGATTTTGAGGAGGAGAGAAATCCTAGCCTGGGCTCACTCAAAAATTCCTCTTCAGTGAAAATCACTAATTTCTCGATGCAGTGGTAGGTCTCAGAATCAGATTCTGCTTCGACAGAAAGATGCGCCGTTCAATGGAGGTTCAACCTAACCTACTTTTGCTGATGGATTGTGGAGAGAGACCCAAGAAGTAAGAATCCCTAGCTTCTGCGGCTGCATAGTGTCTTCTTCTCAGGTTAGCTCTGATACCATGTTATATTTTTATCAATTAGATAGTATTATCTTAGGATCTTGTCTGAGAGAATAACATGCACAACAATCAATCAATCACAAGAGGCAATGGACACAAAGATTTTCCTCAAGGAAACCATAAAGGAGAAAACCCCGCAACTTCCTCAGAGATATAATAAGCACCAATGGAAGCAGTAAAACCCAAATACAGTAAGATGATATCCAACAACTATTCTCTCTCTTATCTCAGCTTCTTCTCTCTCACTCATGCGCTACAACTGAGTGTGAGTGATTGTGTGATAAATAGAGAGGCTTACTCTCTATTTATACTAATTCCTGACTTGACAATAACTTACTAGGGCCAAATTCTCTAGGAGAGTCTAATAACCCTAGTGCCCCAAAACTGTGGGGACTTTAACCCTTGAACAATAAGGAGGGTTGCCCTCTATGACTTTAGATGACTTGTTTACATTATTGATTCTCCTGATAGGAACATTAGGGCATGACATGACTCAATTACATTACAAATAATTCCCAGTAGGAACATTGGGGTACAATATATATACAAGTGAATACATTCCAAAGCTACAAATACATCAACGGTGCTTCCTCTCCCAACATTATTTTGCATTTGAACATCCCTTTGGTATTCTTTTGGGGCATCAGGAAACCAACCAGAACGTCTAGATAAAGAACCTCAGGCTCTTTTTCCTAGATCAGCTCTATTCACAAAATTAGTTCTTCCATTTCCTCGACCACCATAGGCCCCATTCATAAAATCAGTTCTTCCATTTCCCCTACCACCATAGGTCCCGCCCCCCTTATTCCATCCTTTTTGAAGACCCCTCTAGTAGGAAAAGGGCATGCATGGGTGCCTGAAACACAAGGACAATGTGCCATATATTTAACAAATAAAGCATACCGATCAAAAGTATCAACCTTAACAAACATTTATTGATCTGTACCTACTTATGGTGCCCGAAGTTGTCTTTTTATCTTCAACAATTGCTTGATGCCCATTAATTATAATAGGATATGCCTAGATAGTAAAATCATAAGCAATAACAGTTAACACCAATGTAAAGATAAAAAAATATGGAACATAAATTCCATTTAATAAACAACCACTTAATTCTGTAATATCCAAAATCTCTGTCATAACCACTTAAAGAAGACATGCAAACTGAGCAAATAACATTGAAATTTGGTAAGTGAAATCCTATAGAAAGGTGAAAAACATATTCATATTTCATTTAGACAAACATTCTTGCTTGAGAAACGAGCAAATACTGAACAACAAATTGCATGTACAAATAAGAGGACATTCATATAAAGAGATTCCCATATTACATAATGCAATCATGAGAGGACATGTAGCCCAACCACATTCATTATTAATTGTTTTTGCTAACGAGAAAATACCTGAAGTGCAGCTTGGACTGAATCTGCTTCTTCAAATTCAAAAAAACCATAACTAAATCCTCCTTGTTGCAAACAAAACCAATTAATTTGAGACCTCAATGGCATAAAAATTAATACAAACTTCTCTTACACAAAAAAACCAGGTATATTGTCCAAACCTTACTCCTCACTTGAACCCTAGAAGGCTTAATTGCCCTAAACTTCTTGAATTCTTGCTCAACTTCGACAGGTGTTAGTCCTAGGTCTGTCAACTATTTTCCTTAGGCTTGTTTTTCCACCTTAGACAATTTTATCCCCTTTGATTTTCTTTTTCTCCTTTGTTTGGGTTGTTTTGATTTAATTTTAAATATCTTTTGCATTATACAAATATGTTAGTTTAGACTTAAGCTTCTAGTAGATTAATAAGTGTTCATTCATATAATAAAATGAATGCAATATTAGGGTTAAATATTTCATGTCCTATGTTTTAATGCAACCTGGTAGCGCATATCATCATTCATGCACATGTGTGATGCAACTTGCCAAGTTAGGGTTATGTGTAGGTTTCAAAACCATAACAAATAATAATGTAGATGTTCAGACTTTGGGATTTGTTCCAGCTTACAAGCTAACAATTGGGTCTGAGTTACACCTAGAAGTGCAATAATACTATTCCATATTCGAAGTTCATTTCGGACTCAATGCTTTGTACCCTATCGGTTCGATATGAAACAATGATTGATCTTCAAAGACGGTTTTTCATGTTTTCTTTTGAGCCTTTTCTGTTTCGAGTCTTGTGTCTACACCCTTGAATTCAATCATGGATTCGAATAAGGAACCCCGTTCCAGTGGTCATGTACTCCAAATTGAACCCCATAATGTTGAATGGATGAATAAACTTCCATTAGCTATTGCAAAGTTGAAAGAAGCAGGCTGGTATACCTTGTGTGAAAGAATTGGGGATGATCGTATAGAGGTTATGAAGTCTTTTTGCCAGAATTTTAAGGACTCAACTATGAATGTTGGTGGCCTTGAGTTTTCAGTGAGAGGAAGCCATTGCACAGGCTATTGGCATCGCTCATGGGGGTGATAAATGGTACAAAAGACAATCAATAGATGGAGATTATGGTCAATTTCTTCTACATGCACACAGAAACCCTGATTGGAGCCAAGGGATTCAAAGGACCTTTCTACTTGAAGAATGGCATGATGTTCTGCATATCATCCAAATATATGTGACATGTGAGGGGAGGTTCGCCACTATCTACCTCTATCATATGTGGTTTCTTCAGCACATGTCAGGTACTAAAAGGTTAAACCTACCCTATTACTTTCTGAAGAGTTTAAGTAAGATGGCCATTAAGGTGCGGAATCATATTGATTCTTCTAGGAACAACAATTTTCATCACGGCTTGGTTAAACTGTTAATTGCGAAAGAATTAGAAAAACATGAGAGATACTGGTCTCATTTCTTATTTTGGTTTAGTTTCAAAGTTGAATTTAAGGAAGGCAAAGAGGGTAAAAGAAAGCAAAACCCTACCAGGACAAAGGCCGTGAAGACTCTTGCTGATACAGAGGCAGCTAATAGATCAAAATATTTGTATGAAAATGAAATAGAAGATCACCATAAGGTGAAGTTCCTAAAGAAGAGATGACTATTCAGACACCCGCTAAATTTGAACATACGAATCCTGAAGAGTTGAAAGATTTTAGTACATGTATGAATTCTGTTGATAACATAGAAATAGCTAAGAAAGGATCAAACCCTAATCTTTCTTTTAGTAAACCCTCAAATCCTACAGAATGTTCATCCAAGCCAGTTAAAGTATACCACAGGCCAAAGACACGCCCTGTAAATAAGTTGAGGTTGAATATGAGAGCAATGCTAGATCCAAACATTAAGAAAGATCAGATTATAAGTGTGTAGGATTAGTCAAGTAGTGATGAAGAGGATAAAAGATCAAAGCTATTAGAACCAGCATTGAATCAGGTTCTGAATGGTATTGACCAAAGTTTGAGAAATGTTCCAGATCTAATTCCCAAGAATTTTCCTTGTAACCTTGATAATGGTGAAGATCTAGAAGAAAATACAACATTGATGATTTCAGAGGTGAGAGGAAAATTGGTTGCAGAAGTTGAAATGGGTGACTTCTCAAGAGGGAAAACAAATTTCAATAAGGACAATGTTGCAGATGAAATACCTGAAGATTCAAATGATGTTATGAAATATTTTGAAAGAGATAAACAAAAAAGATAAATTGATCATTTCAAATTTCAAAATGAACATATAAATTAGATAAATGATGGTTTAATGAAAGCCAATAGGATGCTGAAACATACCTACATGAAGTAAATAAAAACTACTTAGAGATGGTACATGTAGCAAATGAAGCAGTGAAGAATAGGAAAATGGTACAAGAACAGAATATTCAGCTTGTTAAAGATAAAGAACAACTTTAAAGGAGGTTGAGTCAGGTGCAGAAAGAGTGCAACAGATTACAAAGGAAGGCACATGCATTGGATGGGATAGCTGCGCTGACTGAAGCTGCTAGAAGACTTTGATATGATGATTAAGTTAGTATAGATTTAACACATGTCATATTTGGTTAATTATATATTTTAAGATTGATAGTTTTTCTATTTTTGGAAGCTTAATCCTAAAAAGTTGGATCTACAAACAATCATTTTGGTTTTACCTTTTCCTATATATTGTAAAATTTTGTTTAAACAAAGGGATACACATGAGGGTCAACATATACATGGAACATGTGTATAGTTCAACAATTCTATGACTGTGTAAGGACTTCTTTTCTGAAATGAATGACTTTATTATCTATGTGAGCTAGGTTTAAAGCTAGATATTGTTTTAATGTTCTGTGGTTCCGTTTGAACCTTTGACTGCACTTTTATTTATATGGATGTTTTTTGTATGGATGCCTGTGTTGGAAAATGAATATTATTGCTGAAAGATGTTTGAATTTTTTTTTAAACACCAGAATTTTACATATGATGCAGTGAATGTCAAACTGTTTGTTTCCTCTTGTATCATTTATGATTTGAACCTATCTCCTATATCTTGAACAATTATTCTTTCTTTTAAATATTGTCCTTATACATACATTATCTGATGTTTTCAGATCTTTTATTCTTCTGTATATGATTTTGTATGCTTGGATTTTTATTGTTATTCAAAAATCAACAAAAACAATCCTTAAATTCCGAGGTGCCTAAACTCTTCTACCTTGTAGTCTAATTGGCATAATTTAGGATAAACATCTTTTGGCGACCATACTGGGGAGGAAGTATACAAGTTCTTCCTTGGTTAAACATTGACAGATCTAGTTTGTAGGGTGAACATAATCAATGAATGGTTTTATAGACTACATTTTTCACCTGTTTTGTTAAAGGAAAGCAATTGTGGCTCCTAAAATAGATGAGACTAGGGTAAATCCTTCATCTCCTCTACATCCAGAAGTCTCGGATCCTGAGCAGATTCTGAGGGATGCTAGGAAAAAATTGAGTTCTACTTCATCTAGAATATTTATGTATACTTCATCTTTAGAAATAGATGATCCATCATAGTTTGCTTCTCCTTCCGTTGATCCACAAACTGAGAAAGAAAAAGAGGAACACAAATTTTCTTTTCCTGTTACTCAAATTGATAATTTTTAGGTTTTTACAAATACTTAATTGTCTAAAGAGGTTAAAATCGAGTTTCTACATATAGGAGGTTTTTCATTAAAAACTCAAGTTTCACCTTATATTCCTCTCACGAGTAGGATCCCACTTCATCAACTTAAGTTCAGTAGTTCTTCTTATTTATCAATAAAATCTAGCCCAAGCCAATCTAGTCCAAGCCCATCTAGTCCAAAAATGGTTTCCCAGCCTCCTGATTATATGGACCGTATAGTGGCTGTAAGGTATGCCCCATTGGTGATGCCTCAACCCCTTCATGCTTTTCCTGGGGGAGATTATAAAAAAATATCTCCCTAAGTTTAATGGTCAAGGGGAGGTAACTACAGAGGAACACTGGAATGCATTTTTTAGTTATGTTGACAATAAGAATATTGAAACCAAGGATGTCTGGATGCAGATGTTTGTTCAGAGCTTAGATGGAGAGGTTAGGAAATGGTTTAGAGAATTACCTACAGGATCCATAGATGGGATAGAAGCATTAGAGGAAGTGTTCATGAAACAATGGGGGGATACCAAAGATTTCCTTTACTACATCACATAATTTTGGGCTTTGAAAAGAAAGAAAACTGAATTAGTTGTTGACTTTTCAAAACGCTTCAATAAGATGTATAGTAAAATACCAGCTGAAATTAAGCCTTCCGAGACCTCAACAAAACTCATGTATGCCAATTCATTTGATTATGAGTTTTCTTTGCTTTTAAGAGAAAGAAGGTCCGTAACCTTGCTAAATATGCAGGAAGCTGCATTAGAAGTTGAGTAAAAAATGTTGGCATCAAGTAAGCTTAAAGAACAATGAGAATACATAGAGCAAGATAAAAAGGGGAAAAAACAAATGACGCCATCAACTTCTATAGGTAAGTCATCAGGAAAAATGGATGAAATGGATAAGTTAATTAAAAATTTGTCTGCAAAAGTCAACATATTAGAAATGGGGAATGAGAATTTAAGTATATCTTTGCAAAAAGGAAATTCAAATCAATTTAGACGTCCTTTTGTTCCAAGATTTTTTCCCAAAGAAAGGAGGAACAATGACATTCAAAGAGAGAGAAAAGGTAATGAGGATCAGAGAGTTCAGCCCCCTTTCCAAAATTATTTCGTTGAATGCAAATGAGGAGGATGAGGAGTTGGAATATGAAGATTTGGATCGGAATATCAATCATCTTAAAGAAGAATCATATGAAATTTTTATTACTAAAGCTGTGTATCAAAACTCTGAATATTTGGATGATGTTTTTTTTATAACCAAAACGGGTAATTTTATTTTGAAGAAGGGTGCTGGTTTGATTTGGAAATACCAATCAACCCAATTACATAATTCAAAATTACAAGAGACTGCTCAGAACCTTACAGAGAAGAGGGGATCTCCCTTGAAGAACAAAATTCAATTGCAAGAAGCACCATTACGGAATTGGATGGAAATAACTGGCTTCCTCATTGATGATAAGAAATCCTTGTGGAAGAATACAAGATTTATTAGCCAGGACATCTGCAAGAATGTTTAAGTCCCAGAGAATGTGGAAGGATTCAACCATCTCAAATTCTTTCAAAATTATCCTAATTCTCTTTAGTATAATATTCAAGGCAGAATTGTTGAAGCTATCAATTGAATTTAAGACTTTTATCAGCATCTATGAGTCGCCAAAGATTTGAACAGACTTATAACCTTTTTTCTTAGCAATATGGGTCGTCATAAGAAGGCTGTTGCTTTCGGCCCGATTATTTGGCAAGGAGCCAAGCCCCCAGCTAAAACTGAATTTGGTCAAACTGTTAGGAGATAAAACCAAGCCACCAGCTTCAGAGGCCCCGAGATTCCTTTTTGAAGCACCATCAAAGAAAATTACGGCTGAAGAGGAATTCATCCAAATTTTGTTAAGAGCATTCTTGCTTCCACGAAATCTCCATGATGAGAGACTGACAGGCTTGGCACTTTCCAAATTAATACTAGAAGCTTATGAACAAGAGCTCGTCCACAAAAACGCTAGAGGAGAAGGCATTAACTTACCGATAGATTCTGTATACCACAATTTGGATTTATTGACAACGATATGGATGATTGGAATGTGATATTTAAAGATGCAATAATTTATGGCCAACCATAAAGCCCACCAAGTAAATTTTAGGATCGAATTCCAGTGTGAATGCATAACAGCAGAGCTTGATTTCGATGGTTGCCAGTTGTGCCATGCTGTATAGAAAGCTATTGCAGAAGACCGAGGAGGAAACAAGCAATTAATGACTTGAAGGACCAGATCCCATACTTTCCTAGAGAAATCGTAGTCAACAAGGAGATGGTCCGTAGTCTCCACAATGTTTTTGCATAAACAACATCAAAAAGGACGAAAGAAGCCACACTTAGAAAGGGAATCACCAGTCAGAATCTTGTTATTTAAAACAAGCCACAAAACATTTTTTACCTTTGGATGACAGTGAGAAAACCATACTGGTTTCCAGATCACAAAAGGAAAGAATGAGCAATGGGAAGGTTGAAGGGCATTGAAGCCTTTAGCAACAGTGTAGAAACCATCAAGACCCCAACCCCAACGATCTTTCTAAGAGGTGTGGATGGGAGCAAGGCCAGATAGAGAAGAGAGCAACAGATTTTTTTGAGATGTAAGCCAACAGGAAGGTCTGGAAGAGACCAACCAGTCCAATTACCAGAACTGTCCCAAGTGCAAATATCGACCAATCTGATAAGTCCTTTATTTGTTTCCCAATTTAAAATTGTTGTTAACGGAAGTATGGAGGAAAGAGGAGGATTACCGGAGATTTTATCCTCCCAGAGAAGGATACTTTGCCCATTTCCAGGAATTCTAAAGAGCTGCTGGGTAAAGAATTCAAAAAATTTTCTGCAAGAGTTCCAAATAGCAGTGCCGGGAGGAGTGTTAGTAGATGAAATGGATCTAAGGGAGCCACCCTTAAGGTATTTCATACAAAATTTTTTACTGGCAGGATGGTGTTTGTCCTTGAATAGCTTCCAAATCAAATTGTCGCTCAATGCTAGATTAGCCAGACTAGGATCCCAGATTTTTAGATGACCTTTTGAAAATGGTCACTTGAGGACTTCCCAGCTTACCAAATGCATCTTGTTTTGACTACATTTACCACCCGACCAGAGGAAGTCTCACAGAAATTTAGAGATATGAGCCAAGATACTCTTTGGGGCCAACAATAAAGAATATTGGAAAATAGGAAATGATGATAGAACAGCCTTAACCAGGATTAGTTTCCCAGCCTTGGTTAGCCAATGAACTCCCCAAGAAGTGATTTTAGCTTTTAACTTTGCAAGAACAACCATCCAGAGAGAGGGAGGTCAAGATCCAAGGGTTAAGGGAAGACCCAAATACTTAATCTTTTCCCACTTTTCGAAGCTCGAGAAGCCCAAGAAATCTGCTATTCGAAGAATTGTCATTTGGTCGACATTCCAACTATAAAAAACACTTTTGTTATTGTTTTTTTTTCCAAGAAAAAAAAGCATAATTTTATATCATCCATGGAGAGACAAAATTACATTTTGCAGATATGCATTGCATATTCAAAAATAACCACCCAGGCTGTTCAATCCATGGTCAAACTGACCCAAAATCAGTCTTCAAGTGTTATGCAGAGAATATAAAAAAATAGGCCCTGCCCAGTCATAAAAACCTGTCATGACACTCCAGTTTCTAGATCCCAGAAAAAAAAGACTAATAGTCCCATCTACTATGAGGAAAAACAATTGATATCATAGATAAAGTCAAAGTTCGATGATCCTTCAAGAAGAACACAGAAATATCAGCGATCCTCCTCCATATCAAATAAGGGACGATGGTAATAAGTATACTCCTCATCCCCTAATCGTTCCTTAACCTTCCATAAGCCTGGATCCAGTAGGAGCCCCGCCTTCGAAGCAACGTCCGCCTGGCAGTTATTCTCCCTGTATACATGTGTAAAAGTGATCAGATCAAAGGACTCCACCATCTCCCAGATGGTTAATAAAATGTTGCCTAACATTAAATCAATGCATGTTTGTATTCTTTTAACCCAATTGATCACATTAAGGGAATCACCGAAGATATGAAGAGATTTGCACCCCTTCTCTGCTGCAAAAGTGAGGATAAGTTGAAGGATTAAAAGCTCAGCACGATTATTACTTCCGTCCCCCAGCCCCACAGACGTTTCAAAGAAATGATTTTCAGTCACATAATATATTGCGCCTCCACCACAAATGTTATTTTGTGAGGCACCATCGAAATATCCCCAGGGATTCGACCTGTCAATCACCACGTCCAGAACCTCCCTTTGTTTTTTGATCTTCAGTCTCGTACGGAGAGCAGTCGCCAGCCCACAAACCAATCCAGTAGTAATAGCCGGAGTGCATTCTATGCCCTTGAAGACCAGCTTATTGCATGCCAACCAGATTCCCCACGTTACCAGCATAGGGAGAACATTCATAATCTTGGATGTTCCCATTCGACGCCAATTTTCCCATGCCTGCAGAATAGATACACCCTCCCATCTGCACGTCCGATTTAATCTTAACAGAGTGCAGGATTCTTTCCACACCGCCACACAGTAGGAGCAAACGAGAAAAAGGTGAGAAGTCGATTCTCCCTCATTTCTACAAAGAGCACACCAACCCGGCCCAATGAGCCCACGTCTGGTAAGATTCTCCCAGCTGGGCACTTTATTTTCTAAGACACACCACCAAAAGAGCCATGTTTTCGGGGGACAGTGCAATTTCCAGATCTTCTGCCACCACCACACATGATGTCTGTCGAGATTCTGTGCACTCATCAGTTTATATCCTTCTTTTGGAGTATATTTCCCACATGCATCCACATGCCAAATTAGTTCGTCCTCCACCGGCCGAAGAAGAATCATGGAAGATCGAAGGACCCCCAAAAATATGCTCAGTTCATTCCTCTCGAAATCTTCCAACTCAAAATCCGAAGCCGGTCTCCAAGTCTGTAACCAGCGAGTCACCTGGACAGGAGCAGCTAGATGAAAGATGAAATGCACACCTTGTTCCCTTAAGGTGGCCACCAGTTGTTCTGATAACCTGAAGTGGCCGTTACTTCCAAGCCACGGATCAATGCCTACACGGACCCACCTTCCATTCCCTACCTTCCACATCAGAGAATCTTCAATTACGTTAAAGGACTTGATAACCGCTTTCCAGACGACCGATCCTCCCTTATGACTTTTACGAGGCGTTCTAATCCATTCAACAATAGATTCAGGAGAAATGTATTTTCCAATCATTACCTTGGTCCACAGATTATCCAAGTGGATCAGCCGCCAACCTCCTTTGGCCGCCAGTGCCCTAGCAAACAGGAAGATGTTTTTGAGGCCCCAACCCCCTTGTGATTTTGGCCTTGCTATCTTCTCCCATCTAACCCAAGGGGTAACCGAGGCATTCTTGTGACCACTCCTTAGAAAATGTAAACAAATCCTATGAGCTTTTTCCAATATAGCCACAGGGATCCATGAAAGAGACATCCAGTAGACTGGAATAGCTTCCAAAACCGACTTTACCAGAATAATACGCCCAGCTCTAGACAACCACCGATGGCTCCAAGAAAGAAGGCGCTTCTCCAGTTTCTCAATCAACCGCGTCGAGTCCTTCTTCAGATAATTGTTTGGTTTTAAACAGAAGCCCAAGTATTTAAACCCAACATCTAGAGAGACCCGAATATAAGGGAAAATAGTTGCAGCCTGTCTTTCCTCCCCTGCATCCATCCCATGAGTCGTCATGGTTGACTTCCCTTCATTGATTTCCATGCCCGTAGCAAGGGAAAAGAGGTTCAAAATCCCAGAAATAGTATTGACATCATGTGCGGTTCCTGAACAAAAGATAAGTACATCATCCACAAACAATAGATGGGTTATCTGTAGAAGTGGGGCAACAGTAATTCCTTGCAGATTCCCTTCTTGATGAGCTTTCTTCAGAAGTCGACTTAAACCTTCAGCCACCAGGAGAAAAAGGAGGGGAGACATCGGACATCCCTGACGTAGACCTCTCTCCGCATGGAAAAAGGGGGATGCTGCTCCATTGATTAGCACAGAGAAGCATACAGTAGTAATGTAGCTCATAACCCACCTAACAAAAGCAATCCCAAAACCTAGATGAATTAGTAGCATATGTAAATAGAGCCAGCTTACCTTATCATATTCTTTGGATAGATCAATTTTTAGAATTGCCCCCTTAATTTTCCTGGTCTTCATACTATGGAGGCCTTCTTGCGCCACACCGATAGCCTCATGAATTTGTCTTCCTTTGAGGAATCCAAATTGCTCCCCAGAGATATGATCCGACAACAGCTCCTTCATCCTCCGGGCAATAACCTTGGAAATCACTTTGTATATACAATTGCATAGTGAAATAGGTCTGAAGTCATGCAGAGACTTAGGGTTGTCCACCTTAGGGATGAGTGCAATGAAGGTCGAGTTGAAACATGCCGGGATCCTTCCAGAAATGCGAGAGTCCTCCACTGCCCTCAGTATATCCATCCCCAAGAGATCATATAGTTCTAAAAATAATTCAATAGTCCACCCATCCGGACCGGGGCTCTTGTCCTTTTGGAAACTCTGTAATGCTGCTTTCAACTCTTCTTCAGAGACTTCCTCCATAAGAGACCTGTTTTCCTCCTCTCTTACAAAACCTGGAAAAACATGGGCAACTTCCATGATTTCCCCAATGTTTGCCCCAACCGGAGCCTTAAAAAGATTCTTAAAATGTTCCACCCCAGTCTCTGCCAAATCCTCAAAGGATTCCCTCCTTCTTCCTCTATCGTCCACCAGGCTCCAGATAGTGTTCACAGCTTTCCTTCCCTTGGCATAGGCATGAAAAAATTTAGTGTTTTCATCCCCACAAGACAGCCAGATGGCCTGACTTTTTAAACGCCACGTCTCCTCCCTATCTAGCAACAAACTATTTCTTCGCCCCACCAAACCAACCAAGGTATCTTTAGTCTCCTGATTCAGTAAACCACCCCCATCCGAGTCCATAATGGCCTCGATCTCCTTCTCAATTCTCCTCAAATCATTTCCATCTCTTCGCCTTTTATCCATAGCCCATTTCTTGATGAGTCCTTTCAAACGGGTAAAGTTTGCTGCAAATTGAAAAGCCGCCGACATCCGGACCTCTGGCCTAAAGGGTGTCCAATTTGCTAAAATCAAGTCACGGAAGGATTCACCCTTCAACCAAATCTTGTTGAACTTAAGAGGGCTTGGAGGTTTCATAGGCCCTTTCCGAAATTACAGAAATATGGGCAGGTGATCTGACCACCCCCCATTACCCACCCATTGCTTCAAAAAGTGTTGTTGTTCCATCATCTTCTCACTGACCAAAAAATGGTCTAGCCTTTTAGCCATGCGCCCATCCCCACACCTGTTATTATGCCAAGTTGGCTTCAGTTTAACAGGTTCAATGTCGAGCCAATCCTTCTCAATGAGTTTTTGGGTGAAGTATTCCGAAAGAGGATCCGGCCGAGCAAAAGGCCCCCAAACTTCCGCTTGACCCAAAGAGAAATTTAGATCCCCACCAATAACAACCATCTCCCCACCAAACAATTCCGAGGAGAAAATATTATCCCAGAATAGGGGCCGATTTATATACGGCCCATATATGTTGAAGACCTCAATAGGGTCCCCACTTTCCATCCCTACCACTGTCATACCCAGAACCGATTCAAAGCCCCAAATATTCAGAGCTTTTACCACACGGGAATCCCATCCCATAGCCAGTCCCCTCGACCGACCCTTGACATCCAGGGTCACAAAAGTCCAACCACAAAACCAATTTTCCAGCTTCTCCCTGATAACATCACCAGCACCGAGTGTCTCCTGTAACAGCATAATAATCAGATGTTCTAACTCAAACACCCTCCGCAAGGCAGGTCTTTTGAGGGGACCTACCAACCCCCTACAGTTGAAAGACATAATCTTCATCGACGACCCTTTTTCTGGGCCTGCACAGCTCTAAGTGCCCGTTCAATTGATAATTGCTTCCCTTCAGAGAAATCCAATTTTGCCCTAGTCTAAGCTTTTGCCAAAAAAGATTTTCATCCCCTTCCTCGAGGCACCAACGGAGGATCCTTTCCTATACCCCTTGGAAGGAGTTTGGTCCCCGACCTAAGAAAGTAGCTAGAGGATTCCTCATTTTCAGCAGAAACTATTGAGTTATTCGGAACTTCCTCTAAAATTGCAGCAGAAGAAGGGGTGGAATCAACAACAGGGAGGGGGGAGAGAGCAAGGTTTCTTAATTCCCCCCCCATCCAATCCATCCCAGCAACCTGAAAAATATTAGTAAAAACATTTAAAGACGGGGAAGGAGCAAAAGAAGGGATACCCGAAGGAGTCGGCCCCAGACCCGGCTGGTCTTCAGATGTAGCCCCTACCACCGCAACCTCTGAGCAAGGGATCTCTTCCTCTGCTGCAGCATCTGTAACCACCACCTCAGTAAGAAAATCCTCCGCCTCGGAAGAAGAGGGTCCCCTGGAAGGAGAAGACACCCCACGACTCGATCCAGTCCCTCGTTGCCTCGCTGAGAATCAAGGCCATTGATCGTCCTCACCCCCAGGTTACAATCCGCCGCCAAGTGACCATAGGCATGACACCTTCTACACCGGAAGGGGATGTTCTCATAATCCAGCTTCTGCTTAAAAAAAGTATAACCCCAGGACAAGTGAATTTCCTCATATAGACCCTCGCGCACATTGAGATTAACCAGGATTTGGGCCACCCTACGAATCTTCGTGACCTTAAAGGATAAATACGCCTCCAGAAAGGTGCCCAGAATATTTCCAATACTGATAAAATGTTCCTCAGTCCAATGTTGCCTCGGTAGTGTCGGAAGCCGTACCCAGATCGACACCACATCCACCCTTTCACAAGAGGCATCAAATTTTGGTGTCCAAGGTTTAAGCATCACTGGACATTGATCAATAAACCAATTCCTTCCAAGAACCCAATTCGCGTGTTCCTCTTGGGTAAAATTGAGTGCGAACCACCCCCTTGTGAGGCCCTCCAATTCCGGTAGAGCCCCCAAATGTTCAGCCCAAGAGGAAGAGACCCACTGCTCAATTGCATGAATAGACACATTCTTACCAATGATTTTACCTACCACAGTCATGGAAGCCATCTGAACAATTTGAGACCATCGAATGTCCTCCCCCAGCGCATATGAGCAAGCCACTTTCTTATTCTTCACAAAGGCCTTCCGACGTCGGTTTGAGCCACAGCATCCTGCCCGAAACCCCACAGGTTCAGTTCCACCTCCCGAGTCACTAGAGGGGCCAAAACCCTCCGTTCCCGCATGCAAAAAGTTCACCTTTTCTGCCCCCAAAATAGAAAACCCTGCAACTGGTTCAAGACCCTCCTCGCCAGGCTCACCATGGACCGCCTTACCCTATGCCGCTGGAATAACCTCTGCCTCCAAATCCACAGGAGGAAGAGAGTCTACAAATGCTGACGGATTTACTTCGGACTCCAAATCCACAGGTAAAGGAAAGACATCATTCACCTGCAACCCCAATGATGCCTCTTCCCTACCCTCCACCGAAACCGCCGGGTCCTCCTGTCCACATAGAGGAGAGTCTGCATAAAAAGCCGACGGCGAGAAAGACCCCCCAAAATCCACATGTAGCGTAGACGGCTGAGAAACATCGCCCCAACAAATGTTGTTTATCCCTCCCAAGACAAAACCACCCGAGGAATAACGGAAAACCCCCTCTGGCTCCAGATCCAGCGAATAGTCCACCTCGTCCTCCAAACCCATCACGGTCACCAGAAAAAACCCAAGAAGATGGGAACTGCTTCCTCCCAAGCGGTAACCAGACGCAGATAGTGATCACCCAGATTACACGACACCTTCCACGGTTTGAACAGAAACCCCATACCCCAAGATCCCCATTGTTCCAGTAAATACACAAAGCTGGGGCCGTCCAGGTGTTTACCTGCCTTCTGGATCCTGTCGTCCTCTCTGAGGGCTGTCCCGGTCAGATCGGGCACGCAGGCTGAAGCCCGGGCGATCGACCCCACAACCCTATCATACAGAGAGCACTCATGATCAGAGACAACCCAGAGCTCTACATTCAGCAGTTATTCCGGGAGGTTGATTATTCATCCAGCCAGAGGGTTTCACCATCACACCGTGTCACCGTGATTAGAGACAAAGCAATTCATTTTTCCTACCTACAGGGTTCAAAACATTCGCATACTTTTGTTATTGTTAATCAACGCTCCTAAGATTTGACAGAATTTTTTAAGAATTTCATTGAAAGGCCTTGCTATCTTCATGGAGGCCCCACCTAGTAGAAGAGAGTCATAAAAAAGAGAGTGTGATTGATAGGGTCCACTCCCCTAGCAATCCTGATGCTCGGGATGTAACCAACTTCCTTTTCAACAATGAGTTTTCTACCGAGAGATTCAACCATCAAGATGTATAAGAAGGGTGACATTGGACAAGATTGGCAGAGACCTTAGGAAGCTTTGAAAAAGTCGATAGGTCTACCATTGACTAATGGTGCAATCCAAGGCCCATCAGTGCATGCTTTGATCAGATCTACAAATTCAAAGCAAAAACCAAAAGAGAGCAGGAGATCATAGAGAAAGGGAAGCTTAACTCTATCAAAAGCATTCTTCATATCTAACTTAATTAACATACCTTTCTCCTTCCTTTGGAAGCTTGAAGGAAGAGCTTCTTGAACTTGGATTACATTATCCACTAAATGTATGCCTTTAACAAATCCCCCCTGGAGAGGAGAGATCAGTTTATCTAGCAAGATCTTAAATCTTTTGGCTAAAAGTTTAGCTAGGATCTTGTACGAAGCATTACACAACGAAATAGGATGGAACCTATCGAAGGTAGAAGGATTGACTTCCTTGGGGATGGTTGCGAGAAATGTAGAGTTAGTGCACCCTCCCACTTTTGATTTTTTTAGAAGGAAGTCACCATTTGGACCAAATCTGATTTGATGATGGGCCAGTAGACTTTATAAAAATGAAAGAAGAAGCCATTTGTCTCAGGAGCCTTATCTGAATCCATGGCCCAGATGACCTCAATATTTTTCTGTTCAGAAAAGGGTTTCATAAGAACAAAGTTATCCTCAACACTTACAAAAGCAGGGATATTATCCAAATATTTAGAGGATACTTCCTAATTAGTGAGACCGTCATCTTGAAAAAGGAGCTGAAAGTGCTTCCTAGTAGACTGTTTTAAAAGATCTTGACCTTTTATTATAACCCCATCTCCAAAGGATATTTCCAAGATATATTTCTTGGAGAGTCGAACCCTGCATTAACGATGGAAATATGCAGTGTTCTTATCTCCTGACTTCAGCCAGAGGAAGTGAGACTTTAACTTGAGATTTTTCTCTTCATGTCTAAATGATTGAGAGGTGTTGAACTGGGCCAATTTCTCCAGAGCTAATTGAGAATGGAAATGTCTTTATCTTCCATATCAAATTGAATTGTAGCTAATTGAGACACTCTGTCAATTTTGCTAGACGTTGGAGAGGGAAGAAGAGATTTGACCCAAAGATTCAGCGTGAGTTTGGTTTTCTTCAATTTCTGTTCCCAGACAAAACTAGGAGAGCCAGAAACATACTAAGACGAAGCCTGGGTTACAACATCCATAAACCCGGCTCTCTCGATCGAGAGGGGGATGAACCTGAACAGGATTGGCCCGAGTTCCTCTTCCTTTTCAATCAACAATGAAATTGGATGGTGGTATGATGCTAGCTTGGGTAAAATTTTCGTTGAGATAATGGTTTTTCCATCAATCAATGAACTGTGGACAAGGAATTGGTCAATCATGGCTGAAATGCATGTGACATTCGCTCTATTATTGGACCATGTATAACATCCCTGCTTAGGTTTTAAATCGATCAAATTCCAATGTTGAATAATTCTTCCACCATATCTTGCATAAAATCCTTACCTCGAAGGCCTCCTTTTTTTTCATTCGGTGCTAATGAAATATTTAGATCACCTGCTAATATTATTTTAACTAGAGAAAAGGACTCAAGGAATTCTGATAACGTCCTCCAACAATCTTGTTTTTCAATATAATTAACTGGCACGTAAAGATTTAAGAGAGCGATAAAGATCTTACTGGAAGAGTGGAAGAGCTCTGTAAATATCCAGTGCCGAGTGGCATAAAATATTTATAATTGAAAATTCTTTTCACACCATAGAGTGGCTAATCCTGCACAGGTGCCTCTAGCACTAACCGCTTTGCCCGAGGTAAATTTGCAATTGATTTTGCTTAAATGAAGGAGATCTTCCTCCTAAATCTTGGTCTCTTGGAGCAAGAGAATTTCAGAAGGGACCATTTTCAATAGATCTTTGACTGCTTGTGCTTTGATTAGGTTCCCCAATCCCTTGCAGTTCTAAGAGACGATCTGCATTACTTACCCAAGTTAGAAGGATTTATTACTCCCTTTGGAGGCCTGGTTCTCTTATTCCTCCCATAAGACATTTCGATGGTGGGATGGATTCCTTGAGTCTTAATCCTCTTAGTCTCTTCTTCCCAGATTTCCTTCTTAGACTTTCTGCCAGCCTTTTTGAAGAGCTGATCAATGGAGTCTTCATCTAAAGAACCAGAGCTATCAGTCAGTTTTTTACGAGCAATGTCTACATAAGAAGGAGGAGAGATAACCCCAATAGGAGCAGGGGAAGATTCTCCATCCCCTAGAGGAGTAAAAAAAGATGGTCCATCTTGATCCAGAGTTACTATGACTCCAGTTTCCATCACAAGCCCATAAATATGCTATAATTCACCTTCTTCTAGTATGTCTTTGGAAGAGATGAGAACTGCAAACTGATTAGAAGGACCATTGAAGGTGTCAACAGCCTGAGGAAGGTTTTTCCCAATAGTAGAGTCTCCTGTCATGGTTTTTTCTTTGCCCTTCTTTCTGCGCCCCTAAGAAGTTCCTACTTTCTGGACTTGGGTCAACTGGGCATCTTTCACATGTTCAATTTCATCTTCTGATTTTTTCTTACAGTTGCGGGAAAAATGGCCGTAACCATGGTCGAATCTACATTTAAATGGAATTCGCTCATAATCCAACTCCTGAATATGTGACCACTCAACAGCTGTTAAATCGATTGCCTCAGGCAGGACAGTCTCCAGATCGACCTCTACACAAATCCTTGCGCAAGAAAATTGATCTTTCCGTTCAGCCCTGTCAATATATTTACCAAGCATGTTTTCGATGGCTTCAAGGGAGTTTGAGTTCCAGTAGTGTAAGGGGAGGTGCAGGAGCTTAACCCAAACCGGGACAGTAGACGAGACATCTTGCGTGGGATCACAATCAGGGGTCTACTTGTTCAAGTAGATCCCTTGAGGGCCCATAAAGTATGGACCATTTCGAAAGATAAGGTCACTATCCTTTGCAGAGTAAAAAACAAAGACATAGTAACCATGACCAACAAAATGTTTTTGGATGCCGCCAGAAACTAAGGGGCACCAGTTTCTCTGCACCCAACCATCAATGGCCTTTGGAGAAGGCCAGTGACCAGTGAATTGTTTGATTAACCCCCGTTTAACAATATTTAAGGCAGATCAACATGTCCAGACAATAGGTAATTATACAGATGGGATATCCACTTTCTTGTCAAACTTCTGAGTAGGACCCCCTTTCCTCTTGCCACTAGAAGCTATTAATATCTTGAAAGCCTCTAGGTTTGGAGGAAGAGGCAGAGGAGGATCCATTTTACCACCAGAACAACACCTCCAAGAAAGCACAAAAAGAAATATTCTACCAAGACAGAAAGGCCACAGAGACCCCACAAGAGGCCCAAGACACAACACTTCCTGAGACACCAGAAACAATTCATACTTTGATCTTATAGATCACAAAGGAGAGGCTCCACTTAACACTGGATATGGGGTTGACCGTCTTCAACAATAGACCAGATATCACGATCCATTAGAAGAGGCAACACCCAAAACTAGCCAGAATTAGCTTAGTCACAAAAACACTACAAAACGGGGAAGGTCGAGGGCAAATCCAGAGCCTGGGATAATTCTTGGATCCAAGGTTAATCAATTGCAAAGATATTCATGAGATCCTCTTCAGAACCTTCTGAACCAGACCTAGAAGAGATATCCAAGGTCAAAAAAATAAGGTGCTTGCAAGGAAAGAGTCACCAAGCAATCCTCAAGTGGATATGGAAGGTGTCTAGACTCCACAAGTAGCAGAACCATGCCAAGAAGATTTCAAAAATGTTCTTTGAGCGAAAAACTCTTTAGCATCCTTATAATATATCCTGAATATTTTGATGATTTTAGCTATACATCTCCAGCTGGTATTTATCAGACAGATCCAAAAAAGTCATATAATCTGAGATCTGGTGCTAAACAAGTTGCTCAAATTCCTAAAATTAAAGTAGCTGCTCCTATCAAATAGTGTCCTGATCCATCATTGGAAAAGAAACTAATAAAGCTCAGCTCACAGAGTTAGAAGAAATCAATAAGAGTAATCAAGGTTTCAATTTTGAAAATGAGTTGAGTAAGGTTAAGATTCCTATCCCATTAACAGAGTTGATGAAAATACCTTCATTTAGAGATCCTACCTACAGAATGCTGAAATCACATGCTAATGAAATCCCTTCTAATGTTATAAACCTACAAGAAGAGCATCACACCATTATTGTTGGTTCTTCCTCACCTGACAGAGTTGAAATTAAATCATATTTTCCTCCTCCTTTCTATATTACTTTAACAGTTCATGAGCAAATGATACACAACTATTTGTTAGACTCTGGAGCTTCTCATAATCTTATGCCCAAAGTTGTCATGGAATCCCTAGGTCTTAGCATTACTAGACCTTATCATGATTTATTTGTTTTTTCTTCAATAGAAATTAAGTGTTTAGGAGTGATAAAGGATCTTGTTGTAAATCTTGCACAATTACCTATGAAGAGTGTTATTATGGATGTGGTTGTTGCTAATATTGCACCTAAGTTTGGCATGTTTCTATCGAGATCGTGGGAAAAAAGAGTGGGAGGTACTTTACAGATGGATTTGTCCTATGCTACTATTCCAATCTTTGGAGGAGAGCACATGAGGTTATACAAAGAAGTGTAGTTGCCTTATTTAGTAAGTGACATCAACAATCCAACAAATCATCCAATCTATGATGTGGAAGAAGACATGGGATCTTGTATGTTGCATTTGAGTAATGAAGAAACTTATTGGTGTTCTGCAAGTGGAAAATGAATTACCAATTCAACATAGTGCTGAAAAACAAGATGAATTGTGGCAGATGTACTTTGATGGTTCTTCATCTAAAGAGGGAGTAGGAGCTGGAATTGTTCTCATTTCTCTTGGAGGGGAAATAATTTGTCTGATGTACAAATTAGAATTTTAGACAAATAACAATACATTAGAATATGAATCCTTAGTATTGGGACTAAGAGCTGCAAAGGATTTGGGAATTCAACAACTGACTGTTTTTGGCAACTCCGAGTTAGTGGTTCAACAGGTCAAAAATGTTTATCAAGTAAAGCAACATCTATTAAAAGTTTATAGAAATGAAGTATGGGATTTAGTGGATAATTTATTTTCATCATTCAATATTTCCTTCATTCATAGAGATCAAAATCAAATAGAAAACTCTTTGGCTCTAGCAACAACATTTTTCAAAGTCCCGCAAAATACTCAACTCAGATACCTAATTGAAGTTAGGTCCATGCCTTCAATTCCTGATAACATAAAACATTGGAGATTGTTTCAGGATGATTTGGAAATCAAGAAATTCTTATAATTAACAGGTGAGTTTTCAACGTCTCAGATTGATGAAGAACATGATGATGATGTGGATGAATTTCCTTCTTTTACAGAACAATCAATTGCTAATCATAAAATTATTGAACTCAAAGGAAATTTCATTCCAAAGGGTTTAGTTCCTCTAGAAAGGTTGTTTTTAAAAGATGATACTTTAGCAAAATCAGCTGTACAATATTTTGAGGAAAGTGTTAGTAACTACAAATTTGGAATTGAAAGTCAACCTAATATCATTAAAATTTCTAAGCTATTGACATAAGAGAATAAAAAGAAGTATATCAGTCTGTTAAAAAAGTTTGCGGATATATTTGCTTGGTCATATGAGGATATCAAGACATATGATACTAGCATAATCCAACATAAGGTTCCTTTAAAACCTGATACTAAAACCTTCTGATAGAAACTCAGAAGAATCAATGCAACATTGTTACCAATTATTGAAAAGGAGGTGAAAAAGTTGTTGGATGCAAAAATCATAGTACCTGTTCGGTATTCCACTTGGGTTGCAAATCTGGTTCCCGTTTGAAAGAAAAATGGTGAGATAAGGTTATGTGTTGATTTTCGTAATTTGAACATATATTCTTTAAAACATAATTACCCCGTTCCTAAGATAGATCAGACCTTGCAAAGGGTAGTTGGTGCTCAAAGAATATCAATGATAGATGAGTTCTCCGGATACAACCAAATTGTTGTTTATCCAGAAGATAGGGAAAAAACTACTTTTACCACTCCCTGGGGAACTTTTATGTACGATAAAATTCCATTTGGTTTAATGAACGTAGGTGCAACTTTACAGAGGGCTATGGACATAGCATTTGTTGGTGAAAGGGAGAAATTTGTGGTGATTTATCTGGAGACATAACATTGTTTCAAATTCGGATGAAAGTCATCTTAAGCATCTTGAACAAACCTTTTTGAAATGTAGAAAGTTTGGCTTGTCTCTAAACCCAAAGAAATCTCATTTTTCCATGGAGGAAGGAAAACTTCTTGGTCATATTGTCTCAACTAATGGTATCAAAATTGACCCAAAACATGTGAAAGCAATTTTGAAAATTACTATTCCAAGGAATAAAAAAGATATTCACTCCTTTATTGGGAAAAATAATTTTCTTAGATGGTTTATCCCCAATTTTGCAGAAATTGTTAAGCAAATGACTATGATTTTGAGAAAAGATCAAGAAGTGAAATGGACTCCAGAAGCAAGGTTATCTTTTGAAAGAATCAAACAAGCTCTCACAGAAGCACTGGTTTTGGTAAGCCTTTTTTATTCTAAAAACTTCATTACCTTTTCTTTTGCTTCAGAAGATATTATAGCAACGTTACTGTTGCAAAAAAATTAAGAAGGTCTTGAACAACCTATTTCATTCTTCAGTAAAATTTTAAGGGACTCAAAACTCAAGTATAGCACCTTGGAGAAGTAAGTTTATGCACTTGTTAGAGCCCTTAATTTTTTCAGAATTTAGTTATTGCATTCAAAAATTTTAGCATATGTTCCTAATGCAGCAGTAAAGGAGATCTTAACACAACTCGACTCTGAAGGGAAAAGATGTCGTTGTATAGTAAAAATAATGGAATATGACATTGAGATCAAGCCAACCAAACTTGTTAAAGGCCAGGGTTTGGCTAAGTTGCTTACAGATTCTAAGTGCCAAGCATTAGGATTGAATGTTGTGTTTAATGAAGTATCTGAAAAAGAAAAATCTCATCATGAAAGGGAAAAGGACATATTTTTCAGAAGTATGTTGACTCAGCTTGGTACAGTGATATAGTATATTTTCTTTTATTTCTGCAATATCCACCCGATTTAGATAAAGGAAAATTCAGATCTTTAAAGTTGAAAGCCATGAATTTTTGTATTTCTGAACATAATCTATTTTGGAAAGATCCTGTGGGTATTCTTATCAGATGTGTTGATGAGGAAGAGGTCGAGGCTATTACAACTGAAATGCATGAAGGATTTTGTGGTGGGAACTGTTATTGGAATACCACGACCCATAAAACCTTGCGGGAAGGCTATTATTGGCCAAAGATATTTTCAGATGTTTTTTCCCATGTAAGAGCTTGTGTTGAATTCCAGAAGTTTGCAGGTAAGAAAAAATTGCTTTCTTTTCCTCTTAAACCTATCTCAATTGAAGCCCCTTTCCAACAGTGGGGGTTAGATTTGATAGGAGAAATCAATCCACATTCTAGTGGCCAACACAAATATATTTTGACAGCCACTGATTTCTTTACAAAATGGGTAGAGGCAATTCCTACCAGAAGAGCAACTGATCAAGTTATAATATATTTTCTGGAGGAAAACATTTTGAGCAGGTTTGGTTGTCTTAGAAATCTTGTCACAAACAATGCTCTTACTTTCAAATCTCAGAATATGGTGCATTTAAATGAAAAACATGGAATTCTTTTGAAACATTCAACTCCATATTACCCACAAGGTAATGGCTTGGTAGAGTCCACAAACAAGAACATTGTGAACAGTATTAAGAAAATTTTTCCAGAGAACAAAAAAACATGAGATAGTAAGTTGAAATATGGTCTTTGGGCGGATCATATCACCACAAAAAGGCTATTGGTATTTCTCCTTTCTAGCTTGTAAATGGAATTGAGGCAGTTTTTCCTGTACAGCTGGGTCTTCCTATCATGAAGTTTATGCAAGATATTCTTGAAGAACCAAATGAGGTGCAACGGAGAATTTTTCAGATGATTAAATTACAACAAGAAAGAGATATGCTTGCTGAAAAAGCTCAGATATACAAAGATAAAATTAAATAGAGGTTTGATAAAAAAGTAAGAGAAGATAATTTCCTTGCTGATGATTCGGTGCTTAGAGGGGATGCACGTAGAGATGAGAAGCCGAAACATGGGAAGTTTGATCATCTATGGCTAGGAACTTTCAGAATTGTCAGAAGCTTGAGGAACAATACATTTGTTTTACAGAATTTGGAAGGTGATGAGCTAGCAGGCCCAGTCAATGGGCATTTTTTGAAGCATTTTTTATACCAAGTAAGATCTGAGGGGTACTCTTCACATTGTAAATACCGGTGAGTTTCAAAATTTGTTTAAATAAGACTCCATCACCCAATGGATTAGTAGCAGTTATGAGTTTTGGTTGAAAGAAGTTAAAGGCACTTGGTCTATGGTTCTTGTTAAATCACAGGGAAATGCCATCCCCAGATGGAGGTAGTGTTAGTCCTAGGTCTTTCAACTATTTTCCGTAGGCTTATTTTTCTACGTTAGACAATTTTATCCCCTTTGATTTTCTTTTTCTCCTATGTTTGGGTTGTTTTGAGTTCATTTTAAATATCTTTTGCATTATACAAATACGTTAGTTTGGACTTAAGATCCTAGTAGATTAATAAGTGTTTATTCATATAATAAAATGAATGCAATGTTAGTGTTAAATATTTCATGTCCTATGTTTTAATGCAACCTAGTAGCGTATATCATCATTCATGCACATGCATGCTGCCAACTTGCCAAGTTAGGGTTATGTGCAGGTTTCAAAAACCATATCAAATAATAATGTAGATGTTCAGACTTTGGGATTTGTTCCAGCTTACAAGTTGACAGTTGGCTCTGAGTTACACCTGGAAGAACAATAGTACTGTTCCATATTCAAAGATCATTTCAGACTCAATGCTCTGTACCCCATCAGTTTGATATGAAATAGTGATTGATATTCAAAGAGGGGTTTTCATGTTTTATTTTGAGATTTATGTTTCGACTCTTGTGTTTACAACCTTGAATTCAATCATAGATTCATATAAGAAACCCTGTTCCAGTGGTCATGTACTCCAAATTGAACCCCAAAATGTTGAATAGATGAATAAAATTCCATTAGCTGTTGCAAATTTGAAAGAAGAGGGCTGGTATACCTTATGTGAAAGAATTGGGGATTATCATATAGAGGTTACAAAGTCTTTTTTCCATAATTTTAAGGACTCAGCGGTGAATGTTGGTGGGCTCGAGTTTTCAGTGACGGAGGAATCCATTGCACAAGCTATTGGCATTGCTCCTGAGGGTGAGAAATGATACAAAAACAATCAATAGATGAAGAATATGGTCAATTTATTCTACTTGCACGCATAAACCCTGATTAGAGCCAAGGGATTCAAAGGACCTTTCTACTTGAAGAATGGCGTGACGTTCTGCATATCATCCAAAGATATGTGACATGTGAGGGGAGTTTCACCACTATCTACCTCTATCATATGCATTTTCTTCAGCACATATCAGGTACTAAAAGGTTAAACCTACCCTATTACTTTCTGAAGATTTAAGTAAGATGGCCATCAGGATGCAGAATCATCCTGATTCTTCTAGCAACATCGTTTTCCATCACGTCTTGGTTAAAATGTTATTTTCCAAAGAATTAGAAAAACATGAGAGATCTTGGTCTCATTTATTATTTTGGTCTAGTTTCAAAGTTGAATTTAAGGAAGGCAAAGAGGCTAAAAGAAAGCAAAACCCTACCAGGAAAAAGGACGTGAAGACTCCTGCTGACACAGAGGCAGTTAATAGATCAAAATATTTGTCTGAAAATGAAATAGAAGATCACCACAAAGGTGAAGTTCCTGAAGAAGAGATGACTATTCAGACACCCGCTAAATTTGAACAGAAGAATCCTGAAGAGTTGAAATATTTCAGTACAGGTATGAACTATGTCGATAAAATAGAAATAGCTAAGAAATGATTAGACCCTAATATTTCTCTTAGTAAAGCCTCAAATCCTACATAATGTTCATCCAAGCCAGTTAAAGTATACCACAGGCCAAAGACACGTCATGTAAATAAATCGAGGTTGAATATGAGAGCAATGCTAGATCCAAAGATTTATAAAGATCAGATTATAAGTGTGCAAGATTCGTCAAGTAGTGATGAAGAGGATAAAATAGCAAACCTATTAGAATCAACATTGAATCAAGTTCTGAATGGTATTGACCAAAGTTTAAGAAATGTTCCAGATCTAATTCCCAAGAATTGTCCTTATAACCTTTATAATGGTGAAGGTCTAGAAGAAAATACAACATCGATGATTTCATAGGTGAGAGGAAAATTGGTTGCTGAATTTGAAATGGGTGAATCCTCAAGAGGGCAAATAGATTTGAATAAGGATAATGTTGTAGATGAAATACCTGAAGATTCAGATGATGTTATGAAATATTTTGAAAGAGATAAACAAAAAAGAGAAATTGATCATTTCAAATTTCAAAATCAACATATAAATAAGATAAACGATGGTTTAATGCAAGCCAACATGATGCTGAAACAGGACCTACAAGAAGTAAATAAAAACTACTCAAAGCTGGTACATGTAGCATATGAAGCAGTGAAGAAAAGGGAAATGGTACAAGAATAGAATATTCAAATTGTTAAATATAAAGAACAACTCGAAAGGTGGTTGAGTTAGGTACATAAAGAGTGCAACATATTACAAAGGAAGGCACATGCATTAGATGGGCTAGCTACGCTGGATGAAGCTGCTATAAGACTTTGCTCTAATGATTAAGTTAGTATAGATTTGACACATGTCATTTTCAGTTAATTAGATCTTTTAAGATTGATACTTTTCTATTTTTGGAAGCTTAATCCTAAAAAGGTGGATCTACAAATAATCTTTTTGGTTTTACCTTTTCCTATATATTATAAAATTTTGTTTGAACAAAGGGAGACACATGAGGGTTGACATATGCATGGAACCTGTGTACAGTTCAACAATTCTATGACTGTGTAAGGACTTCTTTTATGAAATGAATGACTTTATTATCTATGGGAGATAGGTTTAAAGATAGATATTGTTTTAATGTTCTATGGTTCTGTTTGAACCTTTGTCTGCACTTTTATTTATATGAATGTTTTATGTATGGATTCCTACGTTGGAAAATGAATTTTATTGCCAAAAGATGTTTGAAATGTATTTTTGAACACCTGAATTTTACATATGATGCAGTGAATGTCAAATTGTTTGTTTCCTCTTGTATCATTTATGATTTGAACCTATCTCCTATATCCTGAACAATTATTCTTTCTTTTAAATATTGTCCTTATACGTACATTATTTGATGTTTTCAGATCTTTTATTCTTTTTTATATGATTTTGTATACTTGGATTTCTATTGTTAGCCAAAACTCAACAAAAAAATCCTTAAATTTTGAGGTGCCTAAACCCTGCTACCTTGTAGTCTAGTGGGCAGACTTTAGGATAAACAACAGGAGAAACATTGACATGCAAGTGCTTGATATAAATAGAGCACCGATTTCCTAATGTGATAATTTATAGTTGTAAAGTGATAGTAAGATATCATAGAAGAAGGTTGATAGGATAAATTAAATACAAAAGAATGACCATATGCAAAATTTAACAATTGCTTTAGGGAAAACACTGTTATCTATCATATTGATAGGAGTGTTACTAAAGGATACATTTGCAGATTCCTTAGGTGGCCTGGAAGCAATTACTTGATGCTTAACACTTGGTACAACCCTCTCGAGAGATGGTTTCTAGACTGTAACACCAAGTGCCTCATTTTCTTTCATTACTCTAACCTGTATACAACTAGAAATGTACATTAGATATTCAGTGACAATCTTGCAATCTAGGGTTGGACAACTTAACCTTAAATCGGATTGGATAGAGCCTACAATTGAAGCATAAGATTTTTTTGGTGCATCTTAGATTACAATTGGAGTTTCATGAGCAGGTGGCCCCTCATTACGAACTGCAACAGGAAGATGATGAATTACTGATTATTTTTTGTCAGTTGAGCCTTCTCATATTTCTGTCTCCTGAATGTAACTATATTGTACCTCCTCAACAACATGATTCTCCACCACTGTTATGGATTGCTCGATCACATCATTCTTATCTATTGGTCCAGCCTCGACAATTATATAGGGAACAATAAAAATATAACAATGAAAGCTAGTTCTTTGAATAAATATAGGGAACAATGCATAAAATTTTAATCATGTTACCTGGCTCTAAGACATGAACTTCACCCGTATTTTCTACATGGCCATTTATCAAAACAATATTTTCCTTTGGTTCTTGTGGTTATTCATCGACATACTTAAAGATATCATTCAATACAAAGTATCCATTCTCCTTAGGAGCCATGAAAAAGGACTGTGTGAACGTGCATGTTCCATTGTTTCAAAAGGTAAGTGATCCGATTACTAGAACCAATACTCCATTGTTGTAAGACTCTTGTGAATAAACTGTATTTATCAGAGGCTTGAACTCGCTGTAATCCACAAACATTATCTGTTGATTGATACCCTAATACATATAAAGCATAAAATATAAATTAATATCAACATAAATTATCTTTTTAAATAGTCCACTGAAGTATGCATACTCACAAACTTCCTATGAAGATACAAGTTTACACAACAACATTATATTCCATGAAAGCTTACGATGTCCATTTAGATTTACCTCCATAGTAGTTACGGTGGTTATTTGACCATTTAGGCCTGGCCGACCAAGTAAGCTGCATTTCAGATAAAATTTGTTTACCATTTGAGGAGACATATTGTAACACCCCGGTTTTGACCTCGTTGCATTAAATGTACATGATGTATATATTGTAATGATCATGGTGTGGAGCTAAAGGCCAAGGCCCCACCATTGATCGGTTATGCTATGTTTTGGGATTTAAATTTGTCACCGACTGTATACCGGGGCATGCAGCATACGTTTTGAGGTTATCATCATGTAAATATGCATCTATAATTAAAATGAACCCGACCAGCTACGTTCGCGACAACTAAATCGATAGGGGCATGCTTTTCACAAGGATAAGGGTGGGGGGGGAATTGTTAAATCATCACCAATGGGGGAAAATACCCATGTGTCTGCTTCCCTTGTCTTATTACAACCACTTTCATTAAGAAAGGCTGTTGGTGGTTGAGGCAATTATGATCTTTGGGAGTGGGGTGGCAGGACTGTCAGTCCTCACCCACACGCACACTCCACCCTTGGTTGACTTCACAATGGCAAGGGAAAACTTTCATGCGCTCTCCAATTTTGGGACTCACGATTTTTGCTGTTCATCGCTCATGCAAACATTTTCTTGGCTCCACGAGTTTGCTAAACACCCACGCACTACAATTTCGTGTCCTCCCTGTAGTTGTTCACCTTCACGCACTTCCAATTGTCTGCTCATTGTTTTCACGCACAGGAATTTTCCTGGTCTCACTCACACAGTTTTTCCTCTGCGAATTTGAGAATGGTGTGGCTCCGTCCTTTGCTCAAGGGCTGATTTGTGGGTTCTGCATTGTGATTGTTCACGCACCGGTCTAGATACTGTAAATTCGTCCCCAAGTGTGGTCTACATACGTTTTTCCTCAGCGGCCTTGATTGTGAAAAACAAACTGCTATCTCCCCGTGTATGTTGGTAATGTACGCTGATTACATTTCATAAATGTTGTTCCCCCCCCATGTTGTAAATTGGTGCACTGATACGTTCAGTGGGATTGTATAATTGCTTGGGAGCCGTTTTTCCCTGTTTAAGCTGTGACAGCTAAATTAATTGCCTGAGTGCAATGGTTGGTCTTTGGACTGTGAGAGGAGCAGGGATGTTGGCTTAGATTTGCTTGATA